>JZKD02S1674992.1:27288-70153 GCA_000966675.3 Picea glauca
CTAAAGCCGACATAAATAAAATAACATTACTAATCTAATATGCCCCAATAAATAACATTACTAATCTAATATGCCCCAATTAAGGGGTAATGAGCCAATATTAGGGCTTAACACCAACACTAACCATTGGAAGTCTAGGAGATGAACTTCGAGGGATAAATAGGGGATTCTAAAAAACTTTGAGGGATTGAAGAGGTGAACTTTCAACTACTTCAGGATGTGGTGAAGGAATTTCTGGAAAAAGGCCATTAGGAGATGGAAAATCTAAAAGAGGAGGAAAAGGTAAATGTGGACTGATTTCCTCAGACTTACAAGATGTATATATAGGAAAAATAATAGGGGGTGAATTAAGGTATAAAATGTATTCTTCGGAGTTTTGGGAAATTGAAACCTTCAATTTGGGAGAGGGTATACCCGACAGAGTATCAACGATGACAGGTATTGAACAAGGTTCTTTATTCTTATTGGTAAAAGTATATGTTAAATCAATCTCAACTTTTATCTCGGGAATAATTACCTTTGGAGCTTCGAATTTAGCCTCGGGTTCACTAGTTGATGTCTTTGCAGAATGAATTTGTTTTGACCTTTCCTTAGGGGTTAGTTATTCAATTGGAGCCTTAGAATTAACTTGTGTAACTTTGGGTTGATAAACTTTACCAGTTGATGCAGCAGTCTGTTTGAGGTATCCCTTTAGTTTTAACATATTTTTGTGATTTGACACTGGTGTGGTCTGCTTATCGTCTGGATTTTTTCTAGTATTATTTCGACCGAATGCCAGTTTTGTCTATGGTGGATTCGCCAAGTGAAAGATAAAAATTAGCCTTGCTTATGTATTCAATATTTCTTCACCATCAGAGATAGAAACTTACCTTGTCGTTTTCCTAGGGAAAATAACTTCGTTTCTTTATCCCCGACAATGACGCCAAAAATATGTTGTTCCTGAGATTAAACTTAAGGCTCAAAGAGTAATGTCAGGCATCAGGAAACTTTAAAGAGACTATTTTTTAAGAGTGTTTTTTCTACCTTTAGTTATATAAGAAAAGATCCTTAAATGAAATTAATAATAGGACAATACAAAGGCTGTATTTCGTTGTCTGAGTCACAATTTTAATATCAAATGGTGTGGGAGAAAATTACAAAACCGTTAAACAAATCTAGGCATCAATGGCAGATGAGTCTCACCTTGTTTGTAGTAGGAGAAAGTAGAGAGTTCACCCTTGAACATGATATGAGATGTAGTAATTCAAATAGCTTGTAGGTCTTGTATTACTTACAATAAATACAGAGGAAAAATTACTTACTTAACGAATTGTCGATATAATGTGATTACAATAGTTGTGATACTAAATTGCAATCAATATCTTATCAAGGAATTGCATAAGAAAATTTGGAGATATGGAAATACAGAAGGAGCACATAACTCAAACTGAACATAATTTGGAATCTCTGTCTGCACTTATATTAATACTAAAAAATGAGAGTTTTCTCTCTTACATCCGGAAAGAAGCAGCCTTGAACAGATCTTAAATCTGTGTATTTATACCAAATTTGTCACAACTCAAAACGATTGGACTTCTTACAATATTTAATTAAGATGAACTATATATGAAATGAAATAACAGGATGTAAAATCCGATGAGCTTCGCTGACATTTTCTTCTGTCTCTTCACCTGCTGGGAGAAATGTTTCTTTAGAGGGAGAAGGATAATCAGATGGATATATTTGCATGGCTCATCAAAGAATGGATAACAGATGTAGGAAAAGTAACCGTCCATGGAAAGAATGATAATTAAATGGAGGTAAGTGGGAATTTAGAATGAGAGTGAATGAGACAAATGATTGTTTGAAAATGGAAGATAAGGAGGATGAAAAGAAGAAAAGACTCTGTATATTTTTCTATCTTCTTCTAGCTGTATTTTTTTTCTATGGTCAATACATTGATGGCATCTATTCAACAATTCCACTACAAGCCTTGAAGGTTCAATTGTTTCATTCACCTCGAAAGTGAATAAATTATTTTCTACTTGAGGTAGCCTTTCTTGGATTCTTTTCACTTCTCGAGTTGTGGCCTGTAATTGTAAGATTTGATTCACTAACCACTTATTGATTTTAATAAGATCAATCTGGCTTGTTTTTTGAATGCTTGCCAGAGTTTTCTCCTTGCTCTTTATGGAGTTCTGTTGGTTCATTTCTATATCAATTTTCCCCAGGGCTTCCACGATATCAGTTCCCTTATGATCAATTAGTACTTTGTTTAATGGCGAAAATGCTTCTAGGCAAGCCTCTTTTACTTCTCTGGAAAATCTTTTGCTCTCTTTTAGATTGGTCTCCCAAGCCTTTAGAGCCATCTCACCTCCTATTTGTTCAGAAGGAGATAGCATAGGAAATTCAGGGATGTTCTCTCTCTGCATTAATATGATGGCTTCTTGAAACTTAGCCTGGGCTGAGCGAGCCTCCCTTTCCTTGATATAAATTTCCTTCAGAGAAAGATCTACTGCATGGTCTTTTGGATGGAATCTATCTTCAGAAAAAGGTCCTGTTGTGCAACTTCCAGCTTCTCATTTACTTCCAATGCATGAGTTTGGAAGGCCATGATATCTATTGAGGTACCTTTGGTTAGGCTCAACCTAGCTCGCAATTGTTCTATTATTTCATCATGCTAAGTGACCAATCCACAATCAGTTTGTGAACTATGATGGAGTTCTTCAAGGTTGGCCTGAATCTGTTGGATTTGTAGCCGATCGTAAGCCTTGATTTGTTCAAAGTCTTGGCTCATCATGTTCCTAATATTTTGTTCCATGGAAAGTATTTGAGTTTGCAAGTGTTCTACCAGTGGACACTTCTGCCGCAGTTTTTCATCCAAATTGTCCACAGACCATTGATTGGTTGTGGAAAAATCACCTAACGAACCTGCAACTTCTTTTGCGAATTCTGTATCATCTCTATCATTCTCATCATACACCATTCTCTACCTTTTGGTTATCACTCCATCTTTCTGGTGTGATTTTATTTTCACGATGGCATTCCTTTTCTTACTAAAGAAGAAATATGAAGGTGGCATCTCTTCGGGTAAGATGGGAGTAAGGTCGCTTACCAAAATAATTTCGGAATTAGGATTTCTGAGGATGGATTGTAGAGGCGTCAATGATGCAATGGGAGTACCAAGCTCCGTTGATTGTTTTTTCTTTATTGTATTCAAGGTACCAACGGGGGTGGCTGGCATCGAAGGGGGTATATCAGGTCCCCACTTCATGTAAGCTTTGATCTACTCTAAAGCCTGGGGGCTCAACTGGTCTGACAATGATGCTTCTAATTGCTGAGTCCATGCCTCCTAGCTCTTTGGGGTTTCCTCAGATTTTCGTTTACCACAGTGGATCGCTTCTGAACCTGTTGACCTGACTTACTGGGAAGGGGGAGTGGCTATTTTTTCTCCTTGTAGTATCTTAGGTAGGCTATTCCATCTGTGTCTTTGAAAACTGATAAAACATGTTTGTTGGTTTAGAGGCAGGGTTTAAAATCTATCTTGCACCTCTTCGTAGGATCCAACTCCCATGAATATTTCATCGTACATGGATTTTTCATGCACATACCGCCTCATATTGAACTGGGCTAGGTTGTTTTCCACAATCTTATGTGGATCATGTCTTTTGCACTCAATGTCAACCAATTTGAAATCTTCCAAAGCCGCAGCCTCCACTTTGGAGTGACCAAAATCTAATAATGAAAACATGCCGACCTAGATAGGGAAAGTCAACCATACGTTTTTCTGTGTTTCCTTCAGCTCTTTGTTGATGCATCCCGTTACTATCTAGTAGGCTACTTCTTTGCATACCAGCCATTCTGGTAAAAATTGTGGGAGAGAATGGGGAGGAACTGAGCATCCAAAAACCCTGATATAAGAGAAGTTCTCTTCAATAAACCAATATGCTAGCTTACCCAAATTTCCCATAATCCTATCTGAAATTCAAGGAGGTGGGTAACCATGCAGGGATATATGAACAAGAACCACTACATTGTGACATATTTCGTAAAAGAAATCCTTGTCTTTTTCCTCCCACAACTTGGAATGGTAGAAGTGAATGGGCTCTGCACTGGTCGGGGTCCAACTCCAATTCATCAATGGAAAAGGTGTCATGAAATAGATGGCATCCATGACATATGTAGACATATAGAAAAGGGAGGGCTTCCCCTTTGATTTCGCTAATTTTTATTCAGTAGTTCCTTTGGCCAAGTTATCTGACAACATTTTGGCCCAATTAAAAGTATAGCCCTCGGCCACCTTGTGTATGATAGATACCCATTCCACCGGGAAATGAGTAAGTCTCTTCTTCCCGAACAATCGAAAGAGCATCATGGCTACATAAATCATGTGAGATTCCAATGGCGGTGTGGCATTCATACCATGAGCGTCGACCCTGAAATTCTTTGGGTGCCTCCACCAGGACCGGATTATATTGGGACAACTCCTGTCATATTGGATGCATTCCCTTTGCTCGAAATCCAAAATAAATGTAGCATTGTAAGTATATTTAGGATTGGGGGATATATTATACATTACTTGGACGTGTTCCAGTCAGAAAGAACCAATGGCAACCTTCTGATGGTTGAGGATGCTCCTAGTCTGTATGTCGATGTTTTCCAAATCCAAGCTTATCATGTCGTTATACAACATGAGTCTTGATCGTGCAAATATATTGTGTAGATATGACTGGGATACATGTCTGAGCTTGGCCATAAAAGATTCATCTACTTCATCACCAAAATCCTCTAGACAGTTTAAAATTTCCCGTTCCAAAATTTTGAAAACTCGTGTCCAAGTTTTAATAGTGTATGTGGCTCGAGGCATTGTGTCTGATAAAATATCCGCATTTGGGTTTGAAACCTCGCCCGTCGTATCAGGCTTCTTCATCATTTTATGTGGTGCCATAATATTAAGAGAAAAAAATGAGGTTACTTGTTGCAGAGGAATTGCATGAGCTTCTTAATCAGATAAAACTTGGAAATTTACGGAAGGTGAGAATGAATTCAAAATTGAAGTGTTTTTATTCAAATCAGATGCATTGATTCTAGTATAGCTTCACTGACGGAAAATTTATTAACTTTAATGGAAAAGTCTACCTGGCGATCCACGATCTGCATTAAAATCATTTTCCTTAACTAGTCATAAATGTCATTAATATTCGACGGTTTGTGTTCTGGAGTTTTAGATGAGACATAGTGAGCATTATCTGAATCTCGAATCTGTGAAGGTTAATCCCTGGATAATCGCTTTTAAAGCCTTAATTAATCATGTTTAAAAAGGTGTGTCAATTTCGAGCGTTTCGGGAGTTCAGAATTCGGGAACTTTAAATATAGCTCGAGAGGAAATTCCCAAAACCCGAAATTGCAAAGTGATTAATTATCTAGTAAAAGTATTAATTAATCATATTTAACTTTAAGCATTTTGGGAATTCGGACTTCGAAGATTTTAGAATATGATAAAGGGTAAGCGTCCAAACTCCGAAGTGAAAATTCATTAATTATCTCTTGATCATGATTAACATGATTAATTAAAATTTAATAGCTCAACATTTTGATATTTCGGTGTTTCGTGCCTTCATTCTTTGTTAAACTCCCAAAGGATCATCTCTTGTATCAACGTATTATGGATGACGTCGTTCTGGATGATGTGTCTATGAAAGGGAGGTGGTACATGTTAACTCAGGGAAGACTCAACGATACATGTGTATTACGACTCATGTCTTTAAAACGGTTTAGGAAAAGTAGAGAATAGATATCTTCGAGCTTCAGAGTTCAGAGATTTTATCGTTAAGACTTATAGAATCGCTCGAAGCACGAAGCTCCGAAGCGACTTTTAGTGATTTGACTCTTTAAAATTTAGGCGGCTCCAAAACTTAGAAGGTATTAGGGTCATTCGATCAAAAAAGGGAAAACTCGTCAACGGTGGATATTGCGCGCAACTTATTTATAGTTAACCAATAATGGAATTGAATGAAAAATCAAAAGTCACTTTCTGAATTACCGTTTCCTTTGGGAAAAATATATTTTCATGAGATGAGGAATATAAAGCTCAAAATTTAGAATTGTATGTGTTCCAACATAAACAATCTAATTTTTTTATGTGGATAATGATCTTTTGGTCTTTGAAAAAAGCAATGATCTTTTGGTCTTTGACAAAAGCAATGATCTTTTGGTCTTTGACAAAAGTAATGATCTTTTGGTCTTTGACAAAAGTAATGATTCTTCATTTGTAAGGAATTCTAGAACGGTGTAATGTGAATTTCATATGGTGCGGGTAGTTTTTTCTAATTGACATTGATAAATGTTGTGTTGGTCAAAATGAATGATTGTCTGAGTAATATCTTACATATGACTAACAATACTACATTGCGAAATACCTTGCATTACTTTGCATTGATTGACACTAAAGTTTATAATGGTGTGTATTTTTTTTATCACAACCATGGTTTATGTTTATGGTGAAGTATTTGACCATGGTTTGTTGCAATTAGATTTGTCAGGTTGTTGTTTTTAACGATTAAGTGAAGAGATTGGCCTTTAATCCATTTATTCATAATGGAAAATGCATTCTATTTTTTTTGAAATTACAAATTGCACAATGAGGATTGCGAGGCTTGGGGATTCAAATTCTAAGTCAATGAGTTGGGGCTTTGATTATTGCATAGTGGGGAGTTATTGCATTTGCATCATGAGAGATTTACAAGTATGGTAATACTTTTCGAAATGTGTGGAGGTTTTGTAGTATCTACACCACTTCCCTTGTGATTTTGTCATTATCTTGGAGCTTTATCATGTTTCCATTCAATATGATTTGAGATTGATTTTGTCACATTAGTTGAGAATCTTGTGGTGCTTAGGTTTTTGTATGTTGAGGTGTTCCATTGCGATGCAAAACTTATAAGTTTAATACAAGGTTTATGGTTCTCAATGTTGATGCTTTAGTTGCTTCCAAATGTAGTGATCATTGTCGGTATTTTATTGGGGTGTTGTCTAACTATTCTGTATTTTGGTCCTTTTCGTTGGAATTTGATGACATAAATCTACACAAAATCACAATTTTGTGTTGTTTAAATTGCATTTATGAATGTAGAAATTGATTCAGTGTGTTTAAAAACCCCTGTGACACTTGCATTATACATAATTAACCACTCAAATGTGCAAATCCAACAATTTCTCACCGGATTTCAGGAAAAATCAAACACAAAATATCCTCGAAAAAGGGACAAAACTTAGAACAATTAGACTATGACTTTTATTGAATAGAATTTGTGTATTATCTCACTTGTGACCACACACTTATTTGTCTAACTCACCACTGTCGAATTTGATTTATAATGATATTGGGCCTATTTTTATTTCTCGAAGGTGGCAAAACCTATCATAACTCAGTTGTCAATCAATATCGAGGACAACCATCATTGTCTACTATTAGCGAATGCGGGTTGACTTGTCACTGTTATTCAAGGAAAAACACACCACCTAAAATAACCTATTGGTGGTTCGTAAGCTTTCACTTCTACTAGATGCTTGTGTTGACGATTAAAATTGTCAACAAAGTTTCGCCCGCAAAGTGTTTCTAAAGCCTGTTATTATAAAAACTAAATAATACTAGTAGGTGGGACCCCCTCGAACTATTGGAGATCAGATCTGTTCATTTTTTTTGATATGATTATGTGCGACACGACTTACATGGTTGATGAAGATATTATTGTTATCAGTTATGATTTGAGCGTATGAAGTGTTGATTCCTTATGTTACTACAACCTATGTTATTCATTAATGTCATTGTTTTATGTTCTTATCGCACCTACACAACAAACATGTTAGTAAAATTACATGAAGGACAAATTTGAGAGAGGAAAAATGCTATAACAAATGCAAAGAAAAGGGACCTAATTCGGCAAATACCACATGCAAACAATTATGAAGGAATAAGAAACAATGCAAAGGGATGGGATTTTAACTACCCCATATACTATACTACATGCATAAAAGTCTTAACGATTATGGTTGGATCCTAGCTAACAAGTGATGATTATACGATTTAATTGAGTTATATGTTTAATACACATATGGTATGGAACATTGGTGGCCCATTTGGCAAGGTCATAGTGCTAATGGTTATGCGAATTGTTATATGGAACTTGGATTGTGTTATGGCACAAGTTAGAAAGGTGGTATGGTCTATTGGTTTTAAATATGGTGATGGTCTCGATGCATGGGTTGATTGATGGTGTTAATGGAGGGCTCGTTGGCATGTACTGTTAAATTAATGAATTGTGGATGGAGGCGACGTGCATTTACTGCACGTCACCTTTACTCCTCTCGTTAGCCGCCACCCTAATCGAGCTATTGTTCAGTCTTGTTGTTGTGATTATGCTCTGATTTCTTAGCAGGAAGGAACCGCTCAACCAGATCTCATTTTAAGGAATTCGATCACAGGTATGTCTTTTTTTTGGCCATTCGTGACTCTGCTTTGGTTATGAAATGATTACCAGCTTAGGTGTATTGGTTTGTGTTTTCCTAAGTGTTGCAACTGTGTGAAATTTGGTTATTTTTGGATGGTTCCTCCTGCAATGATATTGAATTCGTAGAGGTTATTGGTCTCCCTAGGTGATAGATCATGGTTATCACCATTGTTTGGTGGGAGGGTTTTCATTTAGTCTTGGGTGGATAGCTATCTTCACGCCTATCACTAAACCCAGTCCCTGGCTTTCATGGGTTTGATGGTCGGAGGTTTTTTGCGTCTTTATGTTTTGTTCACTTCAACATTGATTGATTACACCACCAGGGGTCACGAAATGAGGTTCTTGTTCTTCCTCAGCCCTGTCTTCATCCTTGGGCTAATATTGTTCACTCAAAGAACATGAGGGTTACACCATGTGTGCATTAAATAACATTGCCAGGCCAGATTTAAGCTTCACTTTTTTGTTGTGACCCCCTGTCATGAATTTTTTACCTGTCCACGAATGGGCCTCTCTGCGTATACACCATTAGCCTTTGGTTCTCACCATTATAAGAGTGGCTCTGCTCTCCCTTTGTTTGTTACAAAACAAACCTTGGCCCTCTTATTTGAAGACTGATAGAGAATACCAGTTGGGCCTCTTGGGTTTACTACTTGGATGGTTGTATAATTGTCGACTATTTTGAGAACAGGCTCGCTCAGTTGGTCATATGACAGTCGTGTTGGTCGGTATATAGTCATTGGCTCAGTTATAATAGTGGTAAACCCTACATTACCAGTTGCACTTTCAAAGCACATAGTTACTCACCTTATGTTGATAGCTCAGTATTGTTAATGGAAGGGGCCTCTGCCCCGATTCGATTGGATGCGTGGGTATGCATAATTGCCACAACTTGTTAGGTTGTTGATTTTTTAAGACAATGACGAGTTGTTTGGTAGATACACAGTCACTAGTATTTGCACTAATAATTATTTGAATGTTTACTAGCATTGGTGAAAATGATTGACATTGCTCATGTCTTGTTGTGTGTTTGCAAAATAAGCAATGATCGTGGTAACTGTGGTTTTCTTTTGGGGCCGAATGATTATTGAACCAGATGAATTTGAGAACTATATCTGTATGATTATTTGATTGTTTAAGCCTGAAATTGTACAGCATAGTTGATCACAGTTGGACTAAATCGAAGTAATATTGTGTTAAGTTGATGACTCAGCAACGAATTGAGCTATTGTCGTGACTGTATGTTTGGTTATGTAAAATAGAAATATTGCATCGTGTTTTTTGGGTGGCTGTGCACTGGGTATAGTATGGATAGCTTGAGTTTCATAGAGTTTTAATAATGTTTATCGATCATTTGTTATGAAGGTCATGTTGTCGAGGCTTTATCATGTTGGATGGATGGCCCATCTCTTTAAGCCACATTGATTTATTTTTTTTATAGTGGCAGAGTTACATTGCCTGGGCAAATTACCCTATGCATAAGTTGGGTTTAAATGGTGACTGTGGGTTGTATGTTTAATTGTCAATCTGAGTGTGGCATTTCGGTCTTGATTATTTTGGTTACTATTATATATTCAACGAATGCCATTGCATTTAAATTATGGGCTTGATTGCAGTGATAGCGACTTCATTGTTAATTTGAAAACATGATTTTTTTTAGTATTATGGTGGATTGAAGAAATGCATGGGCAGTGGTTGATTTTGATAGTTACAGATTGGGAATGGGTATTGTTCGTAAATTGTTATAAAATGCAGAGTGTGTGAATGAAGGGAACATAACCTCTTACAAATTGTGTGGAATACATATTGTTTTGTGATGGCACTGTGTTGGATATTTGATTATTGGGCAGTGAACTATTTAAGTACATAGTAATTGTTATTTGGTGCATCTATTCTTACTGCAGAATGTTTTATTGATCACTTGATTAATTTCATGAACAATAATCGTTATCCTCTCCTTCCATTATTTCACTTTCCGCTAATTACAAACCCTTTCACCTCCCATATTCATTTTTTCACTCCCTGTTCTGAGATTGATTACAGTCAAGAGAATTTATGTGTTAAAATGGATGAAAGTGGCAGTGTCTTGGGTGGATTGTAGTGAGGTTGTATTGGCTTGATTTACAGTTGATTGTTGTTTTCATTGAGAAGTGACCATGTCTTCTCCCCTTTCATTATATCATATTTCTTCTCAATACAAACCCCTCACATATCTCAGAACCCTTTTTCACCCCCTTGCTCGTTGATTAATAGTAAAACAATTTGTATGGATTGGATTGCGTGAGTCTAATACATTTATGAGCCAAATCTATTTCATTTTTTTTTAAAGAGTTGTCATGTATTGTTAATTAAAAGACTATTTTCGAATCGATCACGCATTCAGGATGAGTTTTTTTAGTCAAGGTAGCCATGGATGAGGAAACAGAGGTAGAGGTAACTGGAACCAAGGCCCAAGAAGGCCTACGTTCTCCATACATTTTGATGTTGATTCACAAGAGCTTGGCCAATTGTTTCATACTGGATTATTCAATTGGATTGGGCAGGGAATAGTCCAACCTAGGCCTGAAAGGCCTCCTTTCCAAGCCCCGCAAGCACTCGATATCCATGTACCTCCTCATATGTCATTACACCTGAGGTCCCTGAAAATGATGGATGGCAGGAGATTGTCCACCCAACAGTCTCCCAACATCGTGGCTGGCCCAACTTGTCTTTGCCTACTCCTACGCCTATTAACCCCCATTTCCCAAGCTGCCCCTGACCACTTGCCAGTGCAATCCTCCCATGCTAGCAAGAGATTGAAAATTGAGGCACACCATGCACCTGATAAAAGAAAATCCATTGTTTCCCCTTCCTCACCCTCCAATGGCTTTGACAAATCCATGTCTTCCCAGATGCATTTGAGGGACAATTGTTCCCACGTGATCAGTGAAATTAGGCCTAAAGGCTCTACACAGCCAAAGGCAAATTCAGAAAAATCAAGAAGTGACAGCAGCAATCAAGGAAGGGTTGCATCACAGACTGGGAAATATGGTTTCTAAGTTTTTATTATATCTATTGTTTTATGACAACTGACTTTGGGAATCTTTGGACAACATGTTTATTTTGGATATATGAGTATTATTTTGAAACAATTTCAGATTTCATGAGTTTTAATTGCCAAAAGTGAATATGTTGATGGGAGGCACAAGGAGGTGTATTTTTCTTAACTAATGATTATGTTATGATTGCTATGATTGCTATGAACCAAAGGGAGTTACAAGGGGTCCCACCTACTAGTTATTATTTAATTATGACCCTTAATTATAATTATTACTCTTCCCCCTAACTAAATTTAGTTGAGTCTTTTAATTAACTTAACTAATAAGTTGGTTCAACCACTTCAACCAATTCTAAATTGTTAAAAGCAAGAAGAAAGGGAGGAACATGAGGAGGATAGAAGCAGAAGCATGCTAAGGTTTTCTCTTTGAGTTTATGTTGAGATAGTTCAGTTTTCATTCATTCATCAAGGCCTAATTCTCTTTTGTGATAGCAGGGTCTTATTGTAGACAACAATATTCAGGGTTGAATCAAATCATTCAGACACTTGTTTTTCATAGGTGTTGATCTATCTTTGATATTCTGTGTAGACTTGTCTGTTTGTGAATTAATTTTCATGATTGATAAAGGTTGTTGTGCAAATTCGAGTGGGAAACAATATGTGGCAAGCTGATCCAACTTTTAGAGTTCAGTTTTGGTTTTCTGTCAGAGGTCCTTTTGTATGTTCCATCAGGGATGTCTAAGTTTGACTTTGGTCCAAGATTTCTGTATGAAATTTTGTAAATAAAATGACTCTTTGGTGAATTGGAATGAAATAAAGGATTTCTTTATGTCTCATCCGTCTCTATTATCATCTTGGTGTCTATACTTTTGTTCTTACATTTATTTCAGCAACTGTTATATTCATAAAATTACATAAAAAGTGAATTTCCAGCAAGCTTTTTGTTGATAAAAGACTAGCCTAAGCACTCGTAATTAATACTTGTGAGTTAGGATGTTATTTTTGTTGGCTATAAACATAAGGTGATATTCTCGTCTACTTTGCTTTAGCCAAGTAAAGTTTGAAAATGCTTGAGTAAGATCATTTCATATCTTTTCCTCAACAACTTGCATTCAAGAAGACAAGTTCTTATCCAATCAAAAACAATTTTAGGTCTTCCAAAACCAAAAGACAGTGTCAGCCAAGAAAGTATTTGCAAGTAAGCCGGAATCCTATGCTAGTCATCATTGAGGCTCTAGCAAAGTAGTCATGTGCTTACAAGTGACATCTAGCTCTTAATCCTATACATTAAACTAAATACTAACCCTGGTTGTAGTCTAACCTCATACCTAAATAAAACAATATTGTACCTTATATATATGTTTTATGAGCCTATGATATGAAAATAGATCATACTTCATAACTGATAGGCTCGCAAAGCATCTATTTGATTTATAAAATGATATACACACTGTGAGAGTAGAGAGTCAAATATATATTGTATAGATAGAGGAATAGGAAGAGCTTAGAGGCCTTGACAGGAGTACGTAAGAACGAAGAGTTAGAGATAAATTGATCATATGAATTCAATTCCTATATATTACTTCGTCTTTTGGATCAAACTTATCTTAGATCAGTTTTTAGAGTGCATACTAGTTGTCTTAACCTTATAAGAACAAAAGGTGTATATATTTGTGAATAACACGGGTGGAGAAAAAATAATAGATATGTAATAATATATTTTCCAATTTCTTGATATGTGTGCATTATTACTAATGTGGGAAGATATTCAAATATAAAAAAATTATAGGAGATCAAGTATATTAAAAGATTGTTTGAATTCTATAAATATATTAGAAGATTGTTGGAATTCTATACATGTTGTTATATATATATAGGTTTTTTTTTATAAATTTTGTGGTCACTTTCTTACATTTATGGATGGTATACCAAGTGAAAACCTATTGATTTTTTATTTGGTAGGGTGTTATAGAGTTATTTTCCACCTAATCATTAGGTCATTATCACTTAAAGATCACCTAATCACTAGGTCATTATCCCCTAGAAACCCCTCATTTTAACCCTTAAAACCTACCACTTTTTACCTGATTTTCTAGCCAATTTCCCACCTGGTATCCATTTTCCTTCACTAAGGGTGCAACCAAAAGGGTTCTTCGCTCTTTTTGTCCTGCCAAGGAGCGATCGATCACTCTGTCTATGTGTCTAGGGAGCAACCAAGTCTATAAGCTCCTATTTTTGGATTTGGTTTCAATGGATAAGACCTCCCACTGATTTCTCGGGGTTTAGCCTCGAGAAGGCTTCCATTATGAGCTCAATAATATTATCCTAATAATTATATGGCCTTATCCCTAAAGCCCTATAAGAACCAATCCATTTTCCATGGGAAAGGGGGGGGGGAGAGCTAGCAAGGTTACTCTAGTGATTTGGTTGCAAGACTTGGGCAAGGAGCTTGGAAGGAGACCATTGCATCAACTTCTCATTTGTAAGTTGTAATATTGCTTCTTTGATTAATATAAGACATACTGATGTTTACCTCTGTTCAATTGCTCATACAAGTTTATGTATTCATTGCTAGAGAATTAATATAATTATGTGTTATGATATACTATTAGATATGTTGTCAATCCATGCATGATTTATTTGATATTTGGGAGGATTTCATATTCTTTGGTGGTTTTCAAAATTTCATGTATGAATCGGATCTAGGAACATTCTTAGTTTATGTCTCTATTCTTGTCTTAGGTGTTGGTAGAACCTAAGGGAGCTCAACTCCTGCAGGGTGCAAAATCCCTACACCAGATTGACGACCATACTGGAGAAGTTTTTCTCCATGTATTAATCCCCTTAGATTGTTGAATTTTTGAATATTCTTTCTAGAGATTTCTACCCTTTTAAGTTCTCTTGTTCCATCCCAATCATTGCCCCACTCTTTTCAGAGTCTAGTTGAAGAAACCCATATCCCATATTTGTCAGATCTCATCTAGATCCACCTTTTTCTCACTTCCCAGGTTCGGTCACCCTTTCCCTGTGTACACAAAGTGACCAACCTCCTTTGGTTGCACCTTTTTCTCTATAATGGAGCGACCAATCCTCTTTGGTCGCCATTTTTTCTGTATAATGGAGCGACCAACCATCCTCCTAGGTTAACCATGTGTGACCACACTTTCTGGTCTCCCTTCATAGGGAGCGACCAATCACTTTGTCTCCCTTTTCAGGGAGTGACCATTATCTTAAGAACCATTTTTGAAGAGTTATCCTTCAAAAAACCCACTTATATTTTTTTTTTGTGGCCCTCTTCAACACTCCAAATCCACCTTGGATCTACCTTAGATTTCTTGTTGTGAATTTTACATTTTTTTGTGAATTTTTTTGTTTTTTTCTTGAAATTGTTTCCTCTCTTTCTGTATGCCACTCATATGTCATCTTATTACACTTATTGTTGCAATGGTCTGACCAAAAATGTCTACCTTGACCTCCTCAAGTAGTCTACATATCCTTGGCATCTCCTTGAGAGATTGTTTGGAGAAATTTATCTTTGATTGTTTTTCCACTCTTACTTTGATTGCTTTGAGTGTTGATTGATTTTTAGTCATTTGGAAGACTTTTTTCAGTTTTGAAGCCTTGAGTTTTGCGTGTTTCAATTTAGAATCTTTGATTTATTCCTTCTTATCTACTTTTCAGTGCATCAAACATTGTAAATTGAAAGAAAAGAAATAGAAGGAATAACTTTCAAACTGTATTTACTTGAAAAGAAAAAGAGAAAACATAAACTTTTGTTGGAGTGTTTTCAAAAGTGGCTTATGAAAGTTGTTTTCTTTTATATTGAAAAAACTTCATTTCATCGTTTGGCATTGTTGTCCATTTCATTGAAAAGAAAATTAAGATTGCATGTTTTTGAGTGCTTAGTTGTCATTATAAATGAGTAAAGAACTCCCCTCCCTGCTTTAGCTAGCTTTCATCGAAAATGAATTATTGCATTTCATCATTCTCTACACCTTTTTGGAGTCGAGTCCTTTAAACATCATCAATTTCACTACCGCACCCTTTAGTAAATCAATAGCCATAAAATCAAGCGCTTAATAAAAATGATCTAGCAACCTTTATTTTTAGGGCTTGTACATCGACAGTAGATCAGGATGAGGTTTAGATTAAGTTGTGAGGTGAAATCTCCAAAGAAACTAAAACCAACTTAGAATCTTGTAATAGGGAGATATAATTCAATTTTCGTATCAGCATATCCGGGACCCCCCTCTCACACAGGGGATAAACACGAGGTTGTGTGCGGGAGAACATCAGAGATTACCCCTACGAGGCTTAACCAAACATAGTGGAACATTAGTATATTGGAGGTTCTTCTTGAGAATCAATTGTTTTCATTTTGTCTCAGAACTTTGTGAATATCGAATCTTTTCAGGGTCCTCTGGAAATTTTTCTAGTCCTCTTATTCTTAGTCCTCTTGGAGAATTTCGGACTTGATATCCTTCCCATATTTTCGGATCCGACTGTCGATTGTACCCTCTTGGAGGCTGACTGTGAGTTGGTGACCTTATTTTCCATAATATTTAGGGTCTTTACATAAGGTGACAGTGAAGGGGAGTCTTCACTGTACCTAGGTCAGACATTGGTTAAACTCATTCAGGCTCCTTGAAGGGTCACATGTGGTTCTTGCTGTAAGGGGATTTGCACTGGGGCTTAAGTTCATTAAGCATGTTACCAACGTAACTGATCCACCCACTCATCCTATCCCCTTTCTCATGTGTTCCCGCGATGTTGGATTTCATCACCAACTAGTACATTCATTGTGAGAATTTATTGGTTTGTTTTCTAGATTTTCTAGAGCGTGTTTTTTGTTTTCTTAGTGCACCTTAGGGTCGAGTATGTATATATGGCACCAGTGCCTGGGTATACCAACAAAGGAATCCATTTTCCAAGGATATCATGTGTCTCTCCTTCTATGAGACACGTTGGTCCACCTTACATCACAACTTTGACTCTTCCCGGTCTCACGATTGGTTTACCAATTTGGTTGTTTTCCACTCCGATGAACATCAATGCTCCTAATGCTTCATCTATAAACACTTCACCCCATATCATCAACCTCATGTTGAGCCTCTGCCTTCTTTGCCCATAGGGTCTTATTCTTGTTCTTCCTCTTTTCCTAGTGAAAGATCTACAGCTAGTTACCAGACGTATAAGAAGAAGAAAATGAAAGATTAAGAAGATGAAAAACAAAAAAGAAGGAAAGCTTCCAACCACTGCAGGACACATTGGAAGCGATCAACCAACCTCTAGGCATCATGATGGGAGTGTTGATGGTGTTATCCAATCTAAATGTAACATCTCGTTCTATTGATCACACTTATATTGACTTATTCTTTGAGGACACGTCTGTGCAAGTGATCTGATTATGGTACATTATGATTTTGTTTCGATTATGAGTTATATATGATGATGATGATGTATTGTCATTATTGTTACTTTCATATGTATATGTATTGATAGATATTATTGACGAGTTCTCCTGAGTGTGCAGGACACATGACATGTTATGGATGTTGATGGCATCAATGGAATTCCTTGGACTCTGGATTGATTCAGGGAGTGGATTTCATTTTGTTTGAATATTTCATTTTACGCACATATGATATATGATTGATTACAATATGATATATTTATATGGATTATTGAGACTGTTTTTGTTAGTGGATGCAGGATTGACAATGCTTGCTAATCCAACTCACATAAGGAGTAAAGGGGTCATGCACAAAAACCAGGCATTTGAGGGAGAGGTGTGACAATGTCTCTGTCACGGCCTACTAGCACTCTCGCCGTGACTGGAACTGTAGGTTAACGATTACCTAGTTCGAGAGGTACACGATGTCGTGAGGGCAGACCGAGGCAGTTGCTCACGAGGAAATTTAAGGGGCATGCAATAAGGCAGAATCCTTATTCCTTGGAATCCCTTAGTCTCTCACAAGGTCGAACGAATGGAGTGTTGACTCTAAGGGTCAGACAAACTTCCAAAACCAGTCAAAGTCGAGTAGCATCCTTGGAGCACAAAGGTGCGTCTTGAAGGGCACGTCGCGTAATTAAAATGTGAATCAATAAATCTATATGGCCTAGAAAATTAATAAAATGCTTAGACATTTATAGGAAATAGTATTAATTAATCAGTAAATTATAAACTTAGAAACATGACCAAAGTCTAAGCCTAAATCTAGACTAAGTATAAGTCTAAATCTAAATAAAGGACTAAATAAACTACAAAATACGTTAAAATATTTAAGATAAAATCAAACTCTAGGAAAAGAGGAAATACAAATTTAAAGATTGGGAAAATTTCTCATGTGTGCATTGTTATCGTACAATTTGTACTTGCCCAAAGCCTAAGGCAAGTGGATACAAAATTGGCGTAGCTGGGAGTGACCTATCATTGCCACCTTAATAGGAAATCCCTTTCTATCTAGGAGTATGTTGCAGTACCCCAGGGGAGACGTCCTTAGTGACCTAAGGGTTTGAGAAGGCTAAGGAAAATGATATAAGAAAGCCTCTCCCCTTTCACAAGTCACTTCAAAAGGTTCTTGTGCCTTATTAGAGATGAAGCAAAAGATAAATGTTGTGTACCTGCCCAGAATAAGACAACAAAGAGAAAAAATGACACCTTCCAAGTACCAAAATGATATAAATGCTTCATAAGGCAGTGAACTTTAAAAAAATAGACTGACTGATATGAAATTGTAGAAGTATTACAATTTATAACAGCAATGATAAATTTATAACAACCACAATAATTATGCTTCAAAATGCTTGATAAAAGACTATAAATGATAGATTTAACTATGCCAATTGATACTCAATAGTCACAAGCAAGTTTAGCAAGATCTAGCTAGCATAAGATGCCACTTCTAAGATGAGATTGTTGTTGTAAGATGGATGTATCAATATTTTGCAACAACAACAAGTTAATCACTAAAACAAGATAGCCTAGGGTTAGTAGAAGTTAGTAGGTGTTCAAGAGAAAATGTTCTGAAAATTGTTTGATCAATCACACTTGTAGTAGGTAGAATAGTTCCTTCTAGGGTAATGGAGTCAATGATGGAAGAAACAACTCTTAGAGGAAAATAGAAATGATAATATTTAGTCAAAAGGGATGGAAAGGATGAGAAAACTGTTAGTAAATCAAGGCCTCAAAAATCCAAATCCTAAAGATAATTGCTAGAAAGTAATAAAAATTAGGCCCTAACGATTTCTCTTCTCTTTTCCTTTAGAGAAATTGAAATAAATGATTGAGTTGTCAATTATGGTGTTGAGTTTTAAATAATTAAAATTGAACGCGGGGGGAACTATAAATGCAGTGAACGTTAAACCGAATGTATTTCATTGAGTTAATGGTTATGCCATTTAATCATTCTAACTGATAAATCCGCCCACACGCTATTATTATTGGACTCAAGTTGTATTTCGAATATCCTTTTAAGTGCAAAGAAATTGATAATCCTTGTCTCATTTGTGGTAATTATTATTCTGGAATTACAATTAAAAAGAGGTCGATATCTATGGGTAGTCTCAAAATAGTAATTCTTACATTACGAATTTTAGTTACTTATTAATAACTGATTAAATCAACTTTTGACTCTTCAATATAATCAATTTTTGCATGGATTAAAGGAACGAATTCCACCATTTAAATTTAGGACCTTAAATTTATTACTTTATTAAAAAGATTTAACTTTGTTATGCTAAATAATATGAGCATCCTATATTCCATTAAGCCTAATGGGTTGATAACATAACTCACCATTGCAAGTTATTATGATTGACATTTGGAATTAATGTTAGATAAATGATGACCTTAGGTTTGGTAAAGTCTTAAAATTTATTTTAGTAGTCAATATTGCTTCGTAATAGTTTTGAAAGTCCTTATAATAGAATTTAACTATATTAGAATGGTTATTCTTCGTTATGTTATGCTTAGAATGATAACACTTTAAATATTCGACTAAGATGGTTTGATCGTTACATCTTTAGATTTCTTTATTCATCATTGGGATTTAAATTATGTGTACTATGTGTTGTGATAAAGCTTAGAACCTAGTAACTATTGATATAACATAGATGTAATTGATTTAAATTATGTGTACTATGTGTTGTGATAAAGCTTAGAACCTAGTAACTATTGATATAACATAGATGTAATTATTTTGTTGAGCAATAGAAATTGGAATTAGGTGTATTGATGAGTTTTAAATTAATGATTTATCTATTGAATAATTAAGGATTAATTGAATAGCGTAGATCATTCAATACTATCTGGCTAGAGGACTTAATGTATGGATTCTCTACATTCTTATTAAGTGGAATTTCTTGTTATTCTTCATAATAAAGGTTATATTATGTTTCTTGCTCAATTACACTAGAGTATTGTTTAAATGATTGCTGAAGTGTAGTAGATTATTCTATAGTGCCTTGAAAATTTTATGGTTAAGTATTATTATTGATTCTAGCCTTGGATTCCAAAAAAGGATTGGGGTTATGGGAATTAGATACCTCCTTGTTCCTAAAAAAAGTCGTCAGTCCTGAGACCTTAAATGGTGAAATTCAATCGGATGAATCCTAGACTTAAGAGTTGATTATGTGTCTTGGAGGTCTTAACCTTTTCGGGTAGTTTGGGCATGTACACATCTTTTATTATCTTATATGATATGGTTGATCTATGAATAACGATGATGTTGTATCTGAGTCTTGTTGTGTAGTGATAGATGAGAATAGAATGTGTAAACATTGATGCTTGTTATTTTCGCATAACACATTTCCTAATTGATTTTTCAATTTGTTTTTACCACTACTATACTCACTTACATTTATGTCTTAACAGAGGGGTCGTTACATATGGTATCATAGTGGGTTCAACCTTGCGATAAGGGACCCGTTACACCTTCCACTGTGTTAAATAAAATGATCAAAGATGTATCACTAATAAATTTTGAAATTGTCCATGCATGTAATCATGGTTAGAGGACGCAGGGGGAGTAGACGTCGTGGTGCGAGAGGAAGAGGTTTTTCTCCCTCAAGAGTATCCACACCAGAGGGATCTAACCCTCAGGGAGATGAGCATACTACTGAGCAGGAGCATGTTGTTATGGGAGATGTGGTAGGTATGATGAGATCCTTCCAGAGGATGTCAGAGGCATTGATCATCCATCTTGATCGGGATGAAGGAAGAACGTCTGTTTCCAATGAGGGTTCACAATGCACTCCAACAAGTAGTAGTAGTATACACAGAGAACTTGAGAAAGTGAAATTTCTAGAGTTTCGGGCTGCCACATATGGATTAGCCACCGAGGCATGGTTGGAGAACATGGCAATGTGCTTCGCACTTCGCAATTATACCTCTAACATGAAAGTCTGCATGGCAATATTTCAGCTAAAGGGGAGTGCACTTCTATGGTGGAAGATACTCCTACCTTAACTAAAAATGGCCATTGAAGATGTGTCATGGTAGTTGTTCGAGGAATGATTCCGGGAGAGGTACTTGTCTGAGGAATTCATTGAGCACCAGATCAATGATTTCAACGCCTTACAACAAGGTAGTAGTACGGTACGAGAGTATGAGGCCGATTTTATGGAACTACTCAGATACACTCCACGTATGAACATAGATAAGTTAAAGGTCAACAAATTTAGAAGGTGAGGATATTAATGCCCCGGACGTTGCACGATGTAGTTTAGAAGGCCTTCATTGTTGAGGAAGAGTTGAATATTGGGGGTCATAGTAGGAAACCTACTAGACAGACTGGATATGTGACACCAGGAGCGTAGTAGCATTAGACACTAGCTAGACAGACTTATGGGCATTGAGATACGCCCAAAGGACCTATGTTCTCGAAACCAATATGACAGACTCCTCAACAGAGGACTCATTACAAAGCACCACAACAACAACAACAACGTCGTCCGTAGAAACAACAACAATTTAGGCTTGTTCAACATAACAAACCAGGATCACAGACTGTTAGGCTAACAACTTCTACTTTGGGGACCAAGAGCACTGGACCGAAGAATGGATGTTGGACATGTGGAGAGCCACATTACCAATGATATTGTTTGGTTGAGAAGGCCATTGTGGCTAGATCATCAAGACCCACTATAGTTAGAGATTTGGGCAAGGCCCACATGATACATACAACGGTGAAAAACCAGTAGGCTGAGCACCATTCCACTGTGCTCAAGATGTCAGGTACGATTTTCGATCAATATTTTAGTATTTTGATAGAACTAGGAGCTATAGAGAGAGCTTTATTTCTAGTGCAGCACTTAAGTGAATTAAGGTAAAGGCATTTGAGCAAGACGAGTTCAGATACGTAGAAATGACAACGGGTGTGAAGCAGAAAGTTGGAGGAAATGTTATGGACTATAGCATTAAGTTAGGTGATTTTGTAACGAAGGTTGAACTATATGTCACAATCTTAGGATCTTATGACATAATGATTGGCATGGAATGGTTGGAATCACATGATGCGATACTTAACTGCAAGACAAAATGGTTAAGTTTGATGGATGATTTGGGATAGAGTAGAGTGGTTGTAATAAGAAACCAGAGAGTGTCTCTGAGGTTTATTTCTTCCCTACAATTAAAAAAAAAATATGTGCAAGGGGTGTAAATTATACACCATCTTAGCGCTAAATAAAAAGGGGGACACAAAAGGACTAGAAAATCTTCATGTAGTATCAGAGTTTGTCAATGTGTTTCCTAAGGAATTTCTAGGTTTGCCACCAGAAAGAGAATTGGAGTTTATAATAGACCTAAAACTTGGAACGAAACCGATTGCAAGAAATCCATACCGGATGTCGACACCGAAATTGTAGGATTTGAAAAAGAAATTGAAGGAGTTGTTGGACTTGGGACTTATACATCCAAGTGTATCATCGCGAGGTGCACCAATTATTTTTTGTGAGAAAGAAGGATGGATTGTGGAGACTTTGTATTGACTATCGTCAATTGAACAAAGCGACGATCAAGAACCAATATCCATTGCCAAGGATTGACGATTTATTTGATCATATGAAGGGAGAAACTGTGTTTTCTAAGATCAACTTGAGATCGGGATATCACCAGTTACGGATCAAAGAGGAAGATATCCCTAAGACCACATTTAAGACAAGATTCAGAAACTATGAGTTCATCGTTTTATCGTTTGGATTGGCGAATGCCTAGGGTGTATTTATGAGTTTGATGAATGGGGTATTCTGTGAATACTTGGACAAGTTTGTTCAAGTATTTATTGATGACATAATGATTTATTCTTGGATGAAAGAAGAGCATGACGAACACTTGAGATTGGTTCTATAGTGTCTGAGAAAACAAATTGTACGGGAAGCTATCAAAATGTTATTTTTACCAATCAAAGATTGTTTACTTGGGACATATCTTATATGGAGAAGGTATCATTGTGGATCCAACAAAATTAGAGGCTATTATAGAATGGCCAGCTCCGACGAACATACAACAAGTACGTAGCTTTATGGGTTTAGCAGGATATTACCGACGATTTGTCGAAGGTTTTTTGAAGATAGCAAATCCAATCACGAAATTGCAGAAGAAAAACAAGAAATTCGTCTAGACACAGAAATACGAGGAAGCGTTTCAAAAGCTTAAATATTTGTTAACAACAGTGCCAGTATTGAAGGTCCCAGACATGGACAAGGAATTCTTGGTATGCACAGATGGATCCAAGGAATATTTAGACGGATTTTTAATGAAAGACACTCGAGTGATCGCTTACATTTCAAGGAAACTAAGAATGCATGAAGAGAACTATGCAACACACGAATTGGAGTTATTAGCAATTGTATATGCCTTGCAAGTATGGAGACATTATCTGATTGGATGAAAATTTGAATTAAAGATGGACCTCTATGGATTGCAACATATTTTTACTCAGAGTGACCTAAACACGGGACAAAGGCGTTGGCCATAACTACTTAGCGAATACAATTCTGAAATTAATTAAATTAAAGGAATGGTGAACAAAGTAGAATATACGTTGAGTTGGAGACCACACATATTCTTGGTAATACATCTTAAGACGAATCTTCAAGAAAAGATTCTAGCTCTACAGATTGACGATGATTGGTACAAGGATGTTAAGGATATTATTGGACAAGATACCATGATGGTACCGAAGTATGAAGGTTATTCATTTGACATCGACAAATTATTGAGGTACCGCCTAACGACGAATTAAGAGGTTTGATTTTAAACAAAGCTCATCAAGCAGTATATATGGCTCATCCAGGAGTCACAAATATGAAGGCATCCCTTAATCCTTTATTCTTCTGGAAAGGAATGAAAGTGGACATATTTAGTTACATGGCGAGATGTATACAATATCAGCAAGTGAAGGATGAAGATAGACATCCAACATGATTGTTACAACCACAATCGATTCCTGAATTGAAATGGGAAGTCATTTCGATTCACTTTATTGTTGGATCGTCACTGATGACAAAGAGACATGATTTGATTTTTGTGGTCATTGACACTCTGACAAAGAGTTCCCACTGTATACTTGTGCATATGATGTATCAAGCATTGGATATAGCTAGAGTTTTTGTTAGCAATATTGTGAGACTACACGGTGTACCAAGGAAGATCATATCTGACCAAGGATCGATGTTTACTGGACGATTTTGGACTAGTTTCCAAGACGCCTTGGGAATGCAATTGAATTTTAGCGCAACATATTACCCTGAGACAGATGGACAAACTGAAAGGACAAATCATGTTTTAGAGGATATGTTGCATATGTGCGTGATGGATCAACATAACCATTGGGAAGACTTCTTTCCTTTAGTAGAGTTTGCATACAACAACAGTTACCAGAGTACGATTAAGATGGTATCGTTTTAGTTTATTTATGGAAGACCATGTTGGACGCCCCTGAGTTAGGACTGACTAGAGGATAGGATTCTGGTAGGACCAGAAGTAATCCAAGAAATGGAAGAACAGATGCAATCGATAATACAAAGGATTAAAGAAGCGCAAGATCGACCAATAAGTTATGTCGATGTGCATCACATAGACTCCAGTTATGAGATTGGTGACAAAGTTTTCTTGCAGGTAAAACCACATAAGAGTTCAATCAAGTTTGGAAAGGCTGATAAACTCTCTCCTAGGTTTGTGGGACCTTTAGAGGTTGTGAAAAAAGAAAGGACCCATGGCTTATCGACTAGCCTTGCCTGATTCTTTGAGGCGTATATATGATGTATTTCATGTATCTGTTTTACAAAATTATATTAGTGATATGTCACATGTTATTGATATGAGTTCTTTGCAGGTATCAGACGAGGGTGCTCTCATGGTGGAGCCAATCCAAATTTTGGACAATCGCACTCGACAACTACGACGTCGAATAGTCGATCATGTCAAGGTCTAGTGGGACAATTATAGTCCACACTCGACTACATGGGAGGATGCATATGAGATGTGTCAACACTTTCCTTGTTTGTTTGATAGATTAGATATGTAGATCTATGTCAAAACATTTATTTACTTGCATTATAGACTTTACAAACTTCAGGACGAAGTTTAAAACAAGAGGGGATGTATGTAACATCTTGTTCTATTGTTCACACTTATATTGACTTATTCTTTGAGGACACTTGTGTGCAAGTGATCTCGTTATGGTACATTATGATTTTGTTTCGATTATAAGTTATATATGATGATGATGATGATGTATTGTGATTATTGTTTCTTTCAGATGTATTTGTATTGACAGATATAATTGACGAGCTTTCCTGAGTGTGCAAGACACATGACAGGTTATGGATGTTGATGGAATCAATGGACTTCCTTGGACTCCGAATTGAGTCAGGCAATCGATTGCATTTTGTTTGAATATTGTATTTTACACACATGTGATATATGATTGATTACAATATGATAAATTTATATGCATTATTGACATTGTTTTTGTCAGTGGATGCAGGCTTGACAATTCTTGTTAATCCGACTCACATAAGGAGTAAAGGGGTCATGCACAGAAACCAAACATTTGAGGGAGAGGTGTGGCAACGTCCCTATCACAACCTACTAGCACTCCCACCGTGACATGAACTGTAGGTTAACGATTACCTAGTTCGAGAGGTACACGATGTCATGAGGGCAGACTGAAACAATCACTCACAAGGAAATCTAAGGGGCACACAATAAGGTGGAATCCTTATTCCTTAGAAGCCCTTAGTCTCTCATTAGGTTGACTGAATGGAGTGTTGACTCCAAGGGTCGGAAAAAATTTCGAAACTAGTCAAAGGCGAGTGGCACCCTTGGAGCATGGAGGTGCGTCTTGAAGGGCAAGTCGTGTAATTAAAATGTGAATCAATAAATCTAGATGGCCTAGAAAATTAGTAAAATGATTAGACATTTATAGGAAAAAGTATTAATAATTCAACAAATTATAAACTTAGAAACACAACGAGAGTCTAAGCCTAAATCTAGACTAAGTCTAAGTCTAAATTTAAATAAAGGACTAAATAAATAATGAAATAAGTTAAAATATTTAAGATAAAATCAAACTCTAGGAAAAGAGGAAATAAAAATTTTAAGATTGAGAAATTTTATCATTTGTGCATGAAAATAATAAAAGAGATTTTTAAAATAGAAATAAATAAAACATGAGAAATAGGTGTACACATATAATATCATCTTGAGTCAAACTACCACTAAGTCTAACTAAATGAAGACTCCTAATCCAACTCTAACTAAGATCTAGTTAGGGGACACTCATTAAATGAGAATTTGGGGAACAAAGGGACACCTAAGAGCAAAAATAGGAACACATTGGGGGTTGTGAGGGAAAATAACTTTTTAAATAAAATAAAAAGGGTAAATACATGTGCAACTTTGAGAGAGTGTGACACATGTGTTGAGTGAATAATCATTTAATTTAATTATTAAAAATGATTTAGTTGTGCTTGAGGACAAGTGTAATTGAGAATTATTCTATAAAACAAAGGGGACTCACTTTTCTTAGTATTGTTATGCTACCAAAATTTGGTTTTGACTGTGTTTTACTTGTGAGAGTTGGGATACCAAGCTTGGGAAGAGAGTGGAAGCTCTTCCTTGCGAGGCAAGCTTGAGAGCTATTGTTTCTGGTTTCTTTTGTGTCGCCCCTTTGTGGCTCGGGGGGCTCAGGGGGAAGAAGAGTACCCCTAGCATTGGTTGGGAGGTACCAATGAAGTCATTGGATCAATGGGTGAAGGAGAAGGAGCTTTGCGCAAGTACAATGGGCGATCCACTTCTTACATTTTTGATTTGTTGCTTACGGTATTCCATTGTTTCATTTTTTTTAAACTGAAAAATATTGGTGGTAGTTTCATTGGCATTGGTTATATGTTTTAGATTGAAAAATGGTGTAAAAGGGAAAGGGGGCTCACTTTTTTCAGTACTCTTATGTTGCCAAAATTTAGTTTTGACTGTGTTTTACTTGTGAGAGTTGGGATACCAATCTTGTGAAGAGAGTGGAAGGTCTTCCTTGTAAGGAAATTTTAGGAGCTATTGTTTCTGGTTTTTTGTGTGTGGCCCCTTTGCGGCTCAGGGGACCAGGGGGTAGAAGAGTACCCCTAGCTTTGGTTGGGAGGTACCGGTGAAGTCATTGGATTAGAAGGTGAAGGATAAGCAACTTTGTGCAAGTACACCGAACGATCCACTTCTTACATTTTCGATTTTCTGGTTACTGTATTCCATTGCTCCATTTAAAAAAAAAAAAAATGAAAAAAATTGGTGGTAGTTTCATTGTCATTGGTTATATGTTTTAGATTGAATCAATGAGAAATTTGTTGGTTGTATTATATAACATTTGAAGCAATGTAAATTCATCTTATTTATTTCGATATATATTACTCTCATATTGCGTGTATTTCTGGTGGTTTGAGGCATTACCTCTATTCTTGTATGAAAAGTTAATGGAATGTTGTGATAATCTATAATATTTTATGTATTCTGCAGTCTAAAAAATACCTTTGGCAGTGTATGTTGGCCACGAAAGAATTGCAATATTAAATTGCATTTATTATGGATCTTATTATATGTTTAACATACCAATATGATACTGGCAATTCTACTAGTTGTCTCTGTCCAAATGCATTCAACAAATATTATTTTGATTAAGAAAGTTTCGTTGAATAATTGTGATAAGTGAGTTAGCTATCGATGCGATTGAGACTTGGGTATTTTTAGTTTTGTAGCAAAATTTACACATTCTTTTACGATTTGCAAGCTTTCTCCATAGAAATTTTATCTGATAGAAATCACCGATCCCTCATCTTTCTTTTCGTTTTCTTGGATTACAGAGAATTTGTTAATGAGCGATTAACTTGGGTTGTATCCTTCTCCTCATAATCATTATTTGTCGGACCTAGAGCATAAAAAGTTATATTTTGTCTCAAAGGTAACCCTATCACTCTCACCCCAATAGGGTACCTCTTTCTCTTTAGGAGGAGGAAAACCTCACTCCAAGGGAGACGTCCCAGGACCTAGTTAGTTGATGAAGGGAAAAAAGATACGGTGAAAATCCACCCCTCTCTCGAGGTCACTCAGTTGAAGAATTCACTTGGGTAAAGTTTAAAGGGACAAGGGAAAATTTAAGTGGGTTTGTACCTTCCCTTTACCAATGAAACATTAAATGTTAGTAGCAACAATTATAATCAATGACTTCTTAAATGAATTTTGTCTTGCCAGAATAAGTTGTTATACAATAAATGTGAGATTACAGTAGCAACAATGTATCTTGAAAGTTGCAAGTTATGATGACAAGGAAAAGATACAAGAGACTTGCAAACTTGGTAATGCTTTGTCACTCACAATTTTCAAGATAAATACAAGTCAATACATGACTAAAAAGGGGTTGTCAAATTTTTTATAACAACAACAATTCAATAGCTATAACAACAACAAACCACTTCAGAAAAAAAGTACTTTTATAAGGAAATAACACACACCTTTAGCACTTAATGATAGCAATTTTCCTAACACAAGTTTCTGGGTAGTTTTGTAGTTAGCATGGGCTGATAAGGGCTACAAAATGTGGTTGTAGCAATAGTTGTAACAACATCAAAGTAATGTGTAACAACTTCATAAATGCACCTTTAGAACAATATCTAGGATAGTTTAAAGCTTCAAAGTGATAATGCTTTAACTTGTGCAATTTATGGGTTGGTTTACTTAGTTAATGGGCTTGAAAAAGATGCTAAGAAGAGGATGTAACAATGATGTTAGCAACAACTTACTTAGTAATTAGTAATCTATGCTTAGTTAGTAAGTTAGTAGAGTATGAAGTGAAAGAGTTTGAGTTGAGTCTTGTCAAGAAATAGGAGAAGAGGACTAGTGCCTTTAAGGGTAATGGAGACAAGGAGGGAGGCTTCTTCTAAGGATGCAATTTTAATGATGATGCACAAATTTAAAGTCTACGAGGGAAAAATTATAGGAGAAGTAGTAACTTAAGTCCTCCTAGACTTTGACCTCAAGAGACAAAATGCTAGGGTGTAGGCAATTCTAGGCCCTAGCACCTTTCTCTTCTTAGCCTTTTTATGGAGTAAAAATTATGCAAGAATAACCAAGTACAAAACCCTTAGAATGCTAGAAATTTACGGCTCTAGGGTTTCACTAGTTACTGGATCAATTTAGTGAAAATCTTGGCAAATAAAAAGTAAGAAAGTAGCAACTTAAGTTTATTACTTCAAGCATTAAATACACCATGCAATTTCATAATCTTGTATGAGTAAATAAAACCATACAACAAACCATTCAATAGATGAAAAAATGCAGATTCTACTTACTTGCACCAAGAATAATCATGAGTATACCATGCAAGATCACCATAAAACTCCAAAATTGATCCAAGTTGCAAATACAAGACTTAAACAAGAGTGGCACCTCACAATTTCAGCCAATAACCCTAATATGGCACAAATTTCAGACCTCTTGTCCCCAAGGACAACTTGTGATGTAAAAATGAGAGTAGTTTATGTTTATTTATACAAAATTTTGCCCTTAAATTCACTTTTAGGTCAAAAACAAGGCCAACCTTGCCAGTTTACAATAAAAATTCAATTTTGACATAATTAAATAAATTTGTATCTAGAAACACCTCCAAGGGTGACGTCATGCCCCTCTAGGTGGCGTTGAGCCCCATATGTGGAACGTTGAGCTAAAAGAGTGGCGCGTGACATCCAGAGTCCTAAAATGATGCTCACATGTGCCACCTGGCCCACAAATGCATTCAAATATGAAACCCTAGCTCTGGATGATGTATAGGGCTATCATGGTGATGTTCAAGGCCCTCAAGGGATAACATCCATGTGGGAAGAGCAAGGTCCCCCGGGTCTAGGTATGAAAGAGTGCCTCCAAAGGCAACATCCTTATTCTTCCTAGTGCAAGTCTTCAATCTCTTCTTACCCCTAGTTGGGGTTTCAACATCCATTTGTGGGCTTTAAGCCCCATGAAGGTCTGAGCTAATCATTCTCTCATGTGTACCTGTCCACCGGGAAAGGTCCTGCAGCAACAACAAGTATGCCCTCCTAGGGGTTCATAAGTCACATGAATCATAACATGTAAATCACATCCAATAATTAAATTTCCCAAACATGTGCATCAAAACCCCCTTAACCCATACAAATGCTCAAAGACATTATGCAATTTGACAAGTTAGGTTTGGAGAAGGTCTTAGGGTGTCCTATTCATCTAACCTATCTTAAGTTTGGGTTGTTTCCCATGTGGGATATATTCTAAGTCATGTAAGTGTATGAGGTGGTATGGGGTAAATATTTGGGCATGGGGTGCATGCAATAATAGGGAAATTTAAAGTCTTACCTGTGGGTGCCTTTGTAGAGGACAAGTTGCACCTTATCATAAATGCAATTGTTTCCTAGCCCATTCATTGTCTTTTACTCTTAGATTTATTTCTTTTGATCTTTTGCTCTTGTGCTTCTAGAAAATAGTTGAGGGCCATTGTCCTAACTTGATGACCAGAGGTAACAACATTATCCACAAACATTTCACAGAAATGAGAAGGTTGGCTCATGAAGAGACCTCCTTTCTCTTGTCTATGCCACCAAGAGCCACTGTCTTGGCTTGGTGACTAGATAGGTGGTAGTGTCATACCGCTACATGCCCATGGTCATAATAAGTCGGCTCGTTATGATACCTCCTATCCATCAACTAGTACCTTGAGTGTTTATGTTATCTTATGGGTCGCTTTTTCTTATTGAGAATATTTTCACTTCTTTATTAGGGATCCTTGGGTGAAGCATCTTGAAGGTTTCAATATTGGATTTTAACTCTTGCCAACTACTTTTACCCTCTGGGCCTTTATCCCCTTCTTCCCACGAGGTAAGGTACAACCCTTCCTAGTGTAGCCAATCCCAATGCCCAAACAAAGATAGGGGAGATGAAAGGAATAAAGATGGAAAGTGGTAAGTATGGAGGGAATGGACGATGACTTTTCATAGATCCACCTAATATCAACCCATCCTAAAGGGAATCAAATTAACAGGGCACCACGTCATCCTTCCAGGTATGAACGAGGCAAAGAGAATAATTTCCAAGCAAACTTCATGAAATTGAAGAAGAATTCAATACAACATATTTAAGTGATTCAAATATCAGAGTGATACATAACATGATACCTGGACTCATTACCTCATGGAGAAAGACTCACAGCTACTTCAGGACTAGGATGGTGTGATGGATACTGTAGCTGGTGATATGTGGACTGCACTGAAGAAAAGAGGGGCCCTCTGGAGCCATGCTCAAGTCGTGTACCCCATGTCTAGGACATGTGGGCCTCGAGACATGATCTCCTTAGTTATGCCTAAGCTAGGGGATAACATGGCCCATTCACATGAGATAAATTTTATAGAGTAATACTTATAGAGATCAAAATAAGATTATGATATACCAATTTCAAATACTTTATACTCAAGACTCAAAGTTATAAAATACAGTGAAAATTGATCCCGAATTAGTTCTCTGGGATTTCTCAAAAATAATAATGTATATTACAATGAATTGAAATTAAAGGTGTTTGTCCAAAGGACTGGGATTGGGGCTCCTGTTGACCATAAAGAAAACATATACATGAAATTAGGAAATATAAAGAAGAACATGGGTGGATGTTGAACAATGGAATCTAGAAAGAAGACAAAAAAGAAGATTATTGAGATTCGGTTATACTTTTTTAGTTAAAGAAGAAGAATAACTAGATGAAAAATGATAAAGGAAGAAGTATGTGATCAACATGGACTTTCTATGATGGTATCTCTCGCTCTTCATTTGATTTTTGTTGTTTCTTTTGTACCCTTCCTTGTTGTGGTTTGATTACCGGTCATAACTTCTTTTGTTGGTATTTTAGAATACTGGCAATTGAGTTGTTTAACCATTCTTGAATAAAATCCCTTAACGGGGAAACAATTACTTCTTGTTTTAATTTAACATTAAACAAATCCTTTTCGATTTCTCTAAGATCAATAGATAAATTTTGCAAAGTATTCTCAATGCCTTCATTTTGTTAGTGTACTTGACAAGCCAATTGTCAATATCACCATGTGTGATTTCAATCATATTATCAAAATTTTCAGCTGATTCCCTTTTTAATTCTTCAACATGCCCTTCAAAATGTTTTCGAGTCATGAGAATTGAATTTGAGATATACTTAGGGTTCGACACTTCAACAGTAGTGCCAGAGATATCTAAATCAAGAATTTTTTAGTATGATTCCTTCTTCCTTCTTGATAAATCAATCAATTGGGTTGGCAGTGCTTTCAATACATTGATTCTTTCAATCCAGCAAGACTTTAGTTGTTTGATGCGGCTCAGAGAAGGTAAATTTTCTTGATTTCTCATTTGTTCTTTCATTGTCGAAACCTTCATAGGAAACATCACAACTCCATCTATATAAAAACCTTCATCATTTTTTAAATCTGTATTCAAATATTCCATGGTGTTTTGAATCCTCAAAACAAGAGAGGCAAAGATTTTTGCCGTATCCCATAACTCTAAAATTAATGACATTCTTTTCTTAATATTTTCTTTGACAAAATGTTGAGTGGCAATGTTCAAATTTGAAATTCCCTTGACTCTAGCACTTGACTCTTGGGTTTCTTGAAAACTTTTTATGGGACAAATCATGGCAACAGGGGAAGCCAGAATAGGTAGAGGCATGAGGATTGCTTCCAATTCTTTATTTTTTTCTTTCAACTGAACATTTTCTTCCTCCATATTTGCAATTGAAACAACAAGTGCATCCCTTGTGACTTTATGAATATATGACAATATAGAAGACAACATATTTTGTGGACAATGGTGGACCGCAACTTCTCACTTTTACTCTTCGTAGTTCTTTCAAAGACCAATTTCTTAGATTCTTTATCGAAAGAGGCATTTTGTACAACAAAAGCCTCTTCATCAGAAAATGTCTCCACCTGGACCATGAGTGCAGAAATATGTTGTATGTTTTCTCTAGCCGACACTTCTAAATCCAGGAAAGTGATATCTTCAATATCCACATCCAAGTCCATATTATCCAATAACAAATTTTCTGGTGCATGCATTTCTTGTCCCTCCTGTTGTGAATTAGTCCTTTTTCTTTTCATTTTTAACTTGTGGGGGTTCTCCAAGTTCCCCTTAGGAGGGTTTCTTTCTTCATCGTCCCCTGAATTATTACTCTATTTTTTTCTTGGGTGTGATGTCTCAGGCTGAGGATTTGTCTTTGGTAAAGCACTTCTTTGAGAAACAACTGGTGACTGAGCATTTTTCTCATTTGAAGGATTACCTCTTTCCTTGTGATGTTTTGTGGTACTTATGATAGTTTCTAATTATCTAGAGTCTGTCAGTTTTCTTGATTATTAGGGTTATGACTATCATTCTCCTCTTCTCCACTTATGCCTGAATTTATGAGTGTAGGGTTGATACCAACTGAAATCAAATGATTGTAAAAAAGATGACTAAGGTCAAAACCCTTGATTTCCTTTGCATATCTCAAGTTGGAATGGTCGAAATAAGAAGCATATTCGTCAAATTGGAAATTCCTCTAAGAAGAATTTCTCCAACTTTCCACGGGAGAGGTATGAACTACTTTTTTCTTTTCTCAGAAAAGGTTTGAAACCAAAATTTGTATTTTCTAGCTACTTCAATAATAAACAACTTATCAGATATATAATATGGAAGAAAAATAGGTTTTTTGATATAGTAGAAAACTTTGGTGATATTGTAATCCTCCATTTTTTCAATAATTCCTTTCCCTTTTAGAAAAGTCGGTGTTAACAATGAGAGTTGGCAAGTGTTTTCCCCAAATAATATCTTCTTGAATTTAGACACAAAATCATAATATACTTCACAGAAATGATGGTTGACTCTCTGCCTCCATAAAGCTTGATACGACATGGTCACATGGTCCACCTCTATTTTCACTCTTCAAGCAATGTTTAAACCCTAAAGTATGACAATATGTAATAGCAAATATCAAATACGATGACATATAAAACTTCTTCTCAGTCTTGAAAATTTTCAACTGTGCAGTAATTTCATTCGAAATAATCTTTGCCCAGTCGAAGATTGTGTTTTCATGAACTACAAAATGCAGTATATATAATTCCAATCGAGGAATGGTTTATATAGAGTCTTAGTCAACAATCCGAGTAAATAACCATGCAATTTCTTTATAAGGATTTTTTAAATAACTTATTCAAATTCTGTATATATCTTCAGGCATTGATGTAGGGTCATGCAAATATTCTTGAATAAGTTTGATTCCATTATTTTTTCTTTTTAATTTTTTTTTGGCTTCCTCCCCTTTGTAAACTAGGTTCGACTCCGACAATTTCAACATCACTCTAAATATTGAAGGCACCAAGGAAACAAGAGAACTTCTCTGTAATGTGATGACCCTTCTGTTATGGATAAACTTGTCGATGCACCGGGTGAAAATATCCTTGCATTCAAAGACTTCTGGGACACAACTTGCGAGAACTATCCCTGAAGTCCATACCTTGTTGTTTTCTTTACCCAACAAATTTGAATAGTACCAATATGACCGATAAATCAAATATAACTAAGAGCCTTAAATTCTCCCAAGTTGTTGGTCCCTAACCTATATTGGCTTTCCTTTGAAAATATGCGAATAAAAAAGATGAAGAATAAAACCATCTCCACCTAGGTGGTCCAAACCCATAATATTTAATAGATATACCTACTTGTCCCATTGTAATATTTAATACAAATACCTACTTATTCATTTGAATTGAATGGTAATTCAATTTCATTGAAAGACCACATATGTACCATTGTAATATTTAATACATATACCTACTTATTCATTTGAATTGAATGGTAATTCAATTTCGTTGAAAGACCACATATGGTAGTTTAGTTTATTAATTTAATAGATATACCTACTTGTCCCATAGTAATTATTTGGTAAATATACCTACTTATTCATTTGAATTGAATGGCAAGTCAATTTCGTTGAAAGACCATATATGGTAGTTTAAGTAATTAGAAAATTTGCATCGAATTAGCAATAATATTATATTATAATTACATTGAAAGGCGTACACCTATTGGAAATGAGTATATGTAATCATCTTTTAATCATAAATTTCAATCGTATGGTTTTGAATTGAAGATACTGGCATATTCTTCGTCGTCCTTCCAAATCGATGAATGAAATTTCATGTTCATAACTTTCTTGTATTTTTTAGGACTTTTGTTAACTTGTTTACTTTTTAACATTTACTTAATATAATTAAGAAATTACTGTGTGACTATCTAATTACCATGTTCTAATGATTAGCAAACTTATTTGAAATTATAAATTTACTTCAATAATATTTTTTTTCTCTAGATTTACATTTCTGCCACGTTTACACTCAGCCGCCATAATTGCAACCTTTAGTGTTCTCCATTAGTGGAGAGCATAATGAATTTGTGGCTTCCTAGATATCATCATCAGTCAGCTGACGATTTAATTTTTTGCTTTCAAGATGGGGAAACATGATGGAGCTATGAACCATGGAATGGTCCAACCCAATCAAATGCCCAATCTCGTGAAGCACCATTGTCTCAATGTCCATGACAGAGCTATCACCTGTGATGGCCATGCTCACCGTCCAAATCTCGGCTCTATCGAAGTGAAATCGCCCATCCTAGCATAGCCACAATCAACGGTTTATGCTAAAATTAGGTTTAGTAAATTAAATATTATAACATATTTTATTTACAAATCCTAATTAGGATTTATGCTAAAATTAGGTTTAGTAAATTAAATATGCCTTTCGGCGTTCATCAACCACAATTATGTGGCTATGCTAGTATTATAACAAGTCAAGTAGATTAAGAGGAGCAAAGGGGATTAAAACGTTGGCTCATGATGAGACCCCCTTTCTCTTGGCTATGCCACCAAGAGCCACTACCCTGGTTTGGTGACCAGATAGGTGGTAGTGTCATATCGCTACATGCCCATGGACCTAATAGGTCAACTCATGACGAGACATCCCATCCACCAACTACTACCTCAAGTTTTGTTTTATCTTATGGGTCCCCTTATCTTACTGAGAAACCTTTTATTTCTTTCTTGGGAATCCTTGGGCGAGGAATCTCAAAGGTTTCACTTTGGATTTCAACTCTTGCCAACTACTTTTACCCTCTGGGCCTTTAGCCCCTTCTTCCCACAAGGCAAGGTACAAACCTTCCTAGTGTGGCAAACCCAATTCCCGAACCAAGGTAGGGGAAGATGAGAGGAATAATGATGAAAAGTGGTAAGTATGGAAGGAATAGACGATGACCTTTCATAGACCCACCCAGTGGAAACTCATCCTAAAGGAGAACTAGATTTCTAGGGCATTCTTTCACCCTCCCAGGTATGAACAAGTTAAAAAGCATAATTTCTAAGGAAACGTTATGAAATGAAGGAGGGTTCAGTGCAACATATTCAAATGCTTCGAAAATCAAAGTGACACATACCATGATACCTAGAATCATTACCTCATGGAGCAAGACCTACTGCTACTTCAGGACCAAGCTAGGGGATAACATGCATATCCTTAGTTATCCCTAGGATAGGGGATAACATGCATGAAAATAATAAAAAAGGACTTTTAAAATAGAAAGAAATAAAACATGAGAGAATAGGTGTACACATAGAATAACATCTTGAGTCAAACTATCACTAAGTCTAACTAAAGGAAGACTATTAATCCAACTCTAACTAATATCTAGTTAGGGGACACTCATTAAATGAGAATTTGGGAAACAAAGAGACAACTAAGAGAAAAAATAAGAACGCATTGGGGATTGTGAGAGAAAATAGTTTTTTAAATAAAATAAAAAGTGTAAATACATGTGCAACTTTTGGAGAGTGTGACACATGTGTTGGGTGAATAATCATTTAATTTAATTATTAAAAATGATTTAGTTGTGTTTGAGGACAAGTGTAATTGAGAATTATTCTATAAAATAAATGGTGTAAAAGGGAAAGGGGACTCACTTTTCTCAGTACTGTTATGCTGCCATAATTTGGTTTTGATTGTGTTTTACTTGTGAGAGTTGGGATACCAAGCTTGTGAAGAGAGTGGAAGCTCTTCCTTGCGAGGAAATCTTGTGAGCTATTGTTTCTGGTTTCTTGTGTATGGCCCCTTTGTGGCTCGAGGGACTCATGGGGAAGAAGAGTACCCCTAGCATTGGCTTGGAGGTACCAATGAAGTCATTGGATCAACGGGTGAAAGAGAAGGAGCTTTGCGCAAGTACAACGAGCGATCCACTTCTTACATTTTCGATTTGCTGGTTACGGTATTCTATTGTTCCATTTTTTAAAAACAGAAAAATATTAGTGGCAGTTTCATTGGCATTGGTTATATGTTTTAGATTGAATCAAGGGGAAATTTGTTGGTTGTATTATATAACAGTTGAAGCAATGTAAATTCATCTTTTGTAATTCTATATATATTACGCTCATATTGCGTGTATTTCTGGTGGTTTGAGGCGTTACCTATATTCTTGTATGAAAAGTTAATGGAATGTTGTGATAATATATAATATGTTATGTATTCTGTAGTCTAACAAATACCTTTGGCAGTGTATGTTAGCCACGAAAGATTTGAAATATTAACCTGCTTTTATTATGGATCTTATTATATGTTTAACAAACCAATGTGATCTAGACAATTCTACCAATTGTCAATTATGGTGTTGAGTTTTAAATGATTGAAATTGAACGTGGGGGGAACTATAAATGCAGTGAACGTTAAACTGAATGTATTTTCCATTTAATCATTGAGTTAATGGTTATGCCATTTAATCATTCTAACTGATAAATCTGCCCACATGTTGTTACTATTGGCTCAAGTTGTATTTCGAATATCCTTTTAAGTGCAAATAAATTGATAATCTTTGTCTCATTTGTGGTAATTATTATTTTGGAATTACAATTAGAGGTCGATATCTATGGGTAGTCTCAAAATAGTAATTCTTACATTACGAATTTTAGTTACACAGTTTACTTATTAATAACTGATTAAATCAACTTTTGACTCTTCAATATAATCGATTTTGGCCTAGATTAAAGGAACGAATTCCACCATTTAAATTTAAGACCTTAAATTTATTAATTTATTAAAAAGGTTTAACTTCGTTAGGCTAAATAATATGTACAAGGGTTATTTGGATCGGTTTTACATATATCTATGAGCATCATATATTACATTAAGCCTAATGGGTTGATAACATAACTCTTACATTTATGTCTTAACATAAGGGTCGTTACATATGGTATCAGAGCGGGTTCAACCCTGCGATAAGGGACATGTTATGCCTTCCACTGTGTTAAATAAAATGATCAAATATGTATCACTAATAAATTTTGAAATTTTCCATGCATGTAATCACGGTTAGAGGACGCAGGGGGAGTAGACGCCATGGTACGAGAGGAGCAAACTACTGAGCAGGAGCATGCTTCTATGGGAGATGTGGTAGGTATGATGAGATCCTTCCAGAGGATGTCAGAGGCATTGATCGACTGTCTTGATCGGGATGAAGGCAGAACATTTGTTCCCAACGAGGGTTCACAATGCACTCGAACATGTAGTAGTAGTATACACAGAGAACTCGAGAAAGTGAAATTTCCCGAGTTTTGGGGTGCCACAGATGGCTTAGCCACCGAGGCATGGTTGGAGAACATGGTGATGTGCTTCTCACTTTGTGGTTACACCTCCAACATGAAAGTCTACATGGAGGTATTTCAACTAAGGGGGAGTGCACTTCTATGGTGGAAGATGCTCCTACCTTAACTAAACATGGCCATTGAAGATGTGTCATGGGAGTTGTTCGAGAAATGATTCCGGGAGAGGTACTTGTCCGAGGAATTCATTGAGCGCCAAATCAATGAGTTCAACGCCTTACAACAAGTTATTAGTACGGTACGAGAGTATGAGGCCAAGTTTATGGAACTACTCAGATACACTCCACATATGAACATAGAGAAGTTAAAGGTCAACAAATTTAGAAGGTGAGGATCTTAAGGCCCCAGACATTGCACGATGCAATTTAGAAGGCATTCATTGTTGAGGAAGAGTTGAATAGTGGGGGTTAGAGTAGGAAACATGATAGACAGACTGGACAGGTGACACCAGGAGCATAGTAGCATTAGGCACTAGCTAGACAGACTTATGGGCATCGAGATACGCCCAAAGGACCTATGTTCTCGAAACCAATATGATATACTCCTCAACAGAGGACTCATTACAAAGCACCACAATAACAACAACAACGTCGTCTGCAACAACAACAACAGTTTAGGATTGTTCAATAGAACAAACCAAGATCATAGACTGTTAGGCGAACAACTTCTACTTTGGGGACCAGGAGCACTGGACCGAAGAATGGATGTTGGACATGTGGAGAGCCAAATTACCAACGAGATTGTATGATTGAGAAGGATAGAACGGATGGATCATCAAGACCCACTACAGTTGGAGATTTGGTAAAGGCCCACATGATACATGCAACAGTGAACAATCGCCAGGCCGAGCACCAGTCCACTGTGCTCGAGACGTTAGGTATGATTGCCGATCAAAATTTTAGTATTTTGATAGATCTAGGAGCTATAGAGAGAGATTTATTTCTAGTGCAGCACTGAAGAGAATTAAGGTAAAGGCATTCGAGCATGACGAGTTCAGATACGCAGAAATGACATCAAGTGTGAAGCAAAAAGTTGGAGGAAATGTTATGGACTATAGAATTAAGTTGGGTGATTTTGTAATGAAGGTCGAACTATATGTCACGATCTTAGGATCTTATGACTTAATGATTGGCATGGATTGGTTGGAATCACATGATGTGATACTTAACTGCAAGACAAAATGATTAAGTTTGATAGATGATTTGGGATAGAGTAGAGTGGTTGTAGTAAGACACCAGGAGTGTCTTTGAGGTTTATTTCTTCCCTACAATTACAAAACAATATATGCAAGGGGTGTAAATTATACACCATATTAGCACTAAATAAAAAGGGGGACACGAAAGGACTAGAAAATATTCATGTAGTATCAGAGTTTGTCGATGTGTTTCCTAAGGAATTTCTAGGTTTGCCGCCAGAAAGAGAATTGGATTTTATTATAGACCTAAAACCCAGAACGAAACCGATTGCATAAATCCATACTGAATTTCGACACCGGAATTGCAGGAGTTGAAAATGAAATTGAAGGAGTTGTTGGACTTGGGACTTGTACATCCAAGCATATCATCGTGGGGTGCACCAATTATTTTTTGTGAGAAAGAAGGATGGATTGTGGAGAATTTGTATTGACTATCGTCAATTGAACAAAGCAACGATCAAGAACCAATATCCATTGCCAACGATTGGCGATTTGTTTGATCATATGAAGGGATAAAATATGTTTTCTAAGATCAACTTGAGATCAGGATATCACCAGTTACAGATCAAAGAGGAAGATATCCCTAAGACTGCATTTAAGATGAGATTCAGAAAATATGAGTTCATTGTTTTACCGTTTGGATTGGCGAATGCCTAGGGTGTATTTATGAGTTTGATGAATGGGGTACTCCGTGAATACTTGGACAAGTTTGTTGAAGTATTTATTGATGAAATATTGATTTATTCTCAGATGAAAGAAGAGCATGACAAACACTTGAGATTGGTTCTATAGTGTCTTAGAGAAAACAAATTGTATGGAAAGCTATCAAAATGTTCTTTTTACCAATCAAAGATTTTTTACTTGGGACATATCATATCTAGAGAAGGTATCATTGCGGATCCAACAAAATTAGAGGTTATTATGGAATGGCCAGCTTCAACGAACATACAACAAGTACATAGCTTTATGGGTTTAGCAGGATATTACTGACAATTACTCAAAGGTTTTTCGAAGATAGCAAATCCAATCACGAAATTGCAGAAGAAAAACAAGAAATTTGTTTGGACAGAGAAATGCGAGGAAGCATTTCAAAAGCTTAAAGAGTTGTTAACAACAGTGCCAGTATTAAAGGTCCCTGACATGGACAAGGAATTATTGGTATGCACAGACAGATGCAAGGAAGTCTTAGGTGGATTTTTAATGAAAGATGGTCGAGTGACCGCTTACATTTCAAGGAAACTAAGAATGCATGAAGAGAACTACGCAACGCACGAATTGGAGTTATTAGCAATTGTATATGCCTTGAGAGTATGGAGACATTATCTGATTGGATGAAAAATCGAATTAAATACAGAACACTATAGATTGCAACATATTTTTACTAAGAGTGACCTAAACACGCGACAAAGGCGTTGGTCATAACTACGTGAATACGATTTCGAAATTAATTACATTAAATGAATGGTGAATAGAGTAGCATATGCATTGAGTCGGAGACCACACATAGTCTCGGTAATACATCTTAAGACAAAGATTCAAGAAAAGATTCTAGCTCTATAGATTGACGATGATTGGTACAAGGATGTTAAGGATAGTATTGGACAAGATACCATGACAATACCAAAGTATGAAGGTTATTCATTTGACATCGACAGATTATTGAGGTACCACCTAACGACGAATTAAGAAGTTTGATTTTAAGTGAAGCTCATCGAGCAGTATATATGGCTCATCCAGGAGTCACGAATATGAAGGCAACTCTTAAGCCTTTATTCTTCTAGAAAGGAATGAAAGCGGACATAGTTAGTTACATGGCGAGATGTATAGAATATCAACAAGTGAAGGATGAAGATAGACATCCAGCAGGATTGTTACAGCCACAATCGATTCCTGAATTGAAATGGGAAGTCATTTCGATGGACTTTATCATTGGATTGTCACTAATGACAAGGAGACATGATTTGATTTGTGTGCTCATTGACACTCTGACAAAGAGTTCCCACTTTATACTTGTGTGTATGATGTATCAAGTGTTGTATATAGCTAGAGTTTTTGTTAGCAAGATTGTGAGACTACATGGTGTACCAAGGAAGATCATATCCGACCGAGGATCGATGTTTACTGGAGGATTTTGGACTAGTTTCCAAGATGCCTTGGGAATGCAATTGAATTTTAGTGCAACATATCACCTTGAGATAGATGGACAAACTGAAAGGATGAATCATATTTTAGAGGATATGTTGTGTATGTACGTGATGGATCAACATAAGTGTTGGGAAAACTTATTTCCTTTAGTAGAGTTTGCATACAACAACAATTACCAAAGTACAATTAAGATGGTATCGTTTTAGTTTATTTATGGAAGAACATGTTGGACGCCCCTGAGTTGGGACTGACTAGAGGATAGAATTCTGGTAGGACCATAAGTAATCCAAGAAATGGAAGAACAGATGCAATCAATAAGACAAAGGATAAAAGAAGCGCAAGATCGACAGACAAGTTATGTCGATGTGCATCACATAGACTCCAATTTTTTTGTAGAGTCTAATTCATCATCCTTTAAATCAAACTCTATTTTTTTTTGTTCTTCCTTACTTGGTAAGGCTTCCTGTTTAACAACATCCTTCATTTCTCTAAATACCACATCTCAGTTATACACTACCTTGTTAGTTTCTGGGTTCCAAAGCTTATAACCTTCGATACCATCTTTATATCAAATAAAGATACACTTTTCAGTCTTCTTATCCAACTTACTCGTATGTTCCTTTGGTGTTCGACAACACAGATATTCCAATAGAGGATGAACACCTTCAGTAACCACTCACATAACCAGATCAAAGATCAACACATCGATGTTTTCACGTGGTAAAACCCCTACGAGGAAACATCCATGGCCCCAGCCAACGCGGCCACTTGG
>JZKD02S1674992.1:70163-98487 GCA_000966675.3 Picea glauca
CTTATAATGAACGGTCCAGATTTACAATGAAATTACAATATACTTTTATAAGGCAATTTTTGCTTCGGGGGCTTCGCCCCCAAACCCCCCGGACCCCGCAGAGGGGGTACCCCCCCTCTGCACTCCCTCGCGTGGAAGAGTGTACATACTTATGGGGTGTAAATATTTCATGGGGTATAAACACGGCTGAAAGCAAGGACCTCTGCATCAGGAAGATAATCAGGCTCCACAACCAACATGAGAGAAGGTTCCTTACCAGTCCATACCTCTTATGGAGTCTTGTCATCCAACGCTGATGGGGGTAATCTATTGACCAGGTAACATGCAGTACCCACTACCTCTGCCCAAAATTCTTGCCCTAACCTGACACCATTGAGCAATTACCTTTCTTTTTCCATCAACGTCCTATTCATCCTTTCTGCAACTCCATTCTGCTGAGGTGTATATGGAGTAATCTTTTGCCTTGCTATACCACACTTATTACAGAATTATTCAATTTCATTTCCGCAGAACTCTCCACCATTATTTGTACTCAACACCTTAATTCGTTTCTCTGTTTGATTCTCAATAAGAGCCTTAAACTCTTTAAACCTGTCAAAGACTTCAGATTTCTTCCTAAGGAAATATATCCAAGTCTTCCTCGAGAATTCATCTATAAATGAGACACAATACACATATTTTCCCAATGATGGGACCGACACAGGTCCAAAAACATCACTGTGAACTAGCTGTAAAAATCCTTCTGCCCTCGTTGCACTAGAGGGGAATCTTACTCGATTATGCTTCCCATATAGACAATGTTCACAGAAATCAAAATCCAAAGAGAAGTTAGACATACCTTCAACCATACATTTACCGTGTAGTAGTCGAAGACCCTTCTCTCCGATATGCCCCTATCTTTGATGCCACATCATAACCTTTTCTCCAAAGACTGTAGGAGTTCTTTCTTCTTCAATTCCAATATCAAGAACAATGGAACTATTACACCCATCACTAATAGTTATTCCTTGCATCTTATACAGAGTTCCAAACTGAACTCCCCTCAACAACACCATTGCTCCTTGAACCATCCTACAAGTTTCCTTTTCAAATATTGTTTTTACCCCTGCATTGTCCATTTTGATTACAAAAATCAAATTTCTGGCCAAACTTGGGATGTGTAGAACACTAGGCAGTGTTCTAATCCTTCCATATATGAGCCTCAACTTGACCCTTCATCTTTCTATGATTCTGGTTGTTGAATCATTACCTAAGAAAACATTACCTCCATCATACCTTTCATATTCGCATAACCACTCCCTGTGGGGAGTCATATGAAAGGATGCATCGAAGTCAACCAACCATGCCTCATGATCTGCATGTGTGCTTCAAGAGGCCAAGTACACATCCCCTCCTTCTTCCTTGGAGGTCTTTTCTTCTTTAGAAGAAGATTCTTCAGATTCCTTCTTTTTCTCAACTTTGGATCTACACTGCTTCTTATAATGCCCTTCTTTTTCACATCTCCAACATACCCTTACAAACTTTCCAGGAGATTTAGATCTACCCTTAGACTTATATCTCCCACTTGAGAAATTAGAACTATTTCTTTCCTGGGAACATCCTCTTGCAAATAATGCATCTGTGTTATGTCCTTCCATATTCTTCTGTCTCATCTCCTTCGACAGCAAGGATGAGACCACTTCTTCAAACTTCAAGGAAGTTGTATTACTACCTATGGCCATAATCAGACTATCCCACGAGTCTGGTAAATAACAAAACAAACTGATACATTTATCTTCATCTGAAATTTTAATCTCAACATATATTAACTGACTTACCATAGTATTGAAGGCATTCAAATGCTCTTCCATTAAGTCTCCATCTCTCATCCTCAGGTTATACAACTTCTTTCTCAGGAATAGTTTATTTACCAGGGACTTAGACTGATACAACTTCCCCAACTTTTCACATAAATCCTTGGTCGTAGCTTCCTCTGACACATTCAGTAATATTGAATCAAAGAGAGACAGTCAGATTGTGCTCTTTGACTTCTGATCCAACTTTTTCTAGTCATCTGCGGAAGTTCCTATAGGTGTAGTACCTGGATCTACCGTGATCCACTGATCTCTTTCCACCAACAGATCTTCCATCTTGAGCTTCCACAACTCAAAAAATTTCCCATTAAACTTCTCGATCGCCATCTTCGAATTGCTTTCCATTTCTTTTCACCTGAAAAAACAATACCACATATCTCCCATTGTAACAAGGCTTATCACAGTCCTGAGCCAAACCCTTGACCACAAAGGCGTCCCCCTAAAGCCAATAAAGCTCTGATACCAAATGTAAATTCTAACCTTGTACAATATCTATTGCAAACAGATATTTAGTAAAGGAACAAAAAAGATACAATGACAAATACATACATTACACAAAGATTTTTCCCCTGGAAACCCAAACCGGGAAAACCACCATATTCTATATTATTCATCATGTTACAATGTTTACAATAAAAATTACATATAGGAGCCAATGGCATCCAAAACCCTAACTCAATGACCTGGATTAGTCCAAAACCCTAATTCCTTAATCGGAAATAGAAAACCATTGGCAAAGAAACCATGTGTTGAAAAACCACCTAAATATAATGCGGTCCCAAGGCAGAAAAATGCGGTCCCGATGCAGAAAAATAATATAACACATACCCAATATTATTTCCTTTAGTAGAGTTTGCATACAACAGTTACTAGAGTACGATTAAGATGGTATCGTTTTAGTTTATTTATGGAATCCCGTGTCGGACGCCCCTGAGTTGGGACTGACTAGAGGATAGGATTCTGGTAGGACAAGAAGTAATCCAAGAAATGGAAGAGTAGATTCAATCGATAAGACAAAGGATTAAAGAAGCGCAAGATCGATAGACAAGTTATGTTGATGTGCATCACATAGACTCTAGTTATGAGGTTGGTGACAGAGTTCTCTTGCGGGTAAAACCACATAAGAGTTCAATCAAGTTTGGAAAGGGCGATAAACTCTCTCCTAGGTTTGTGGGACCTTTAGAGGTTGTGAAAAAGAAAGGACCCATGGCTTATCGACTAGCCTTGCCTGATTCTTTGAGGCGTATGCATGATGTATTTCATGTATCTGTTTTACAACATTATATTAAGGATATGTCACATGTTATTGATATGATTTCTTTGCAGGTGTCGGACGAGGGTGCTCTCATGGTGGATTCAATCCACATTCTGGAACATCGCACTCGATAGATACGACGTTGAATCGTCGATCGGGTCAAGGTCCAGTGGGACAATTATAGTCCACACTCGACTATAGGGGAGGACGCATATGAGATGTGTCAACACTTTCCTTATTTGTTTGATAGATTAGATATGTAGATCTATGTTAGATACATTTATTTACTTGCATTCTATACTGTACAAACTTTAGGACGAAATTTAAAACAAGAGGGGGTGTATGTAACATCTTATTCTACTGATCACACTTATATTGACTTATTCTTTGAGAACACTTGTGTGCAAGTGATCTGATTATGGTACATTATGATTTTGTTTCGATTATGAGTTATATATGATGATGATGATGATGTATTGTGATTATTGTTTCTTTCATATGTATATGTATTGACAGATATAATTGACAAGATTTCCTGAGTGTGCAGGACACATGACATGTTATGGATGTTGATGTCATCAATGGACTTCATTGGACTCCGGATTGAGTTAGGCAATGGATTGCATTTCTTTTTAATATTTCATTTTACACACAGTGATATATGATTATTACAATATGATAAATGCATATGGATAATTGACACTATTTTTATTAGTGGATGTAGGCTTGAAAATTCTTGTTAATCCGACTCACATAAGGAGTAAAGGGGTCATGTACAGAAACCAAACATTTGAGGGAGAGGTGTGGCAATGTCCCTGTCGCAGCCTACTAGCACTCCCACCGTGACAAGAACTGTAGGTTAACAATTACCTAGTTCGAGAGGTACACAATGTCATGAGGGAAGACTGAAACAATCGCTCATGAGAAAATCTAAGGGGTGCACAATAAGGCAAAATCCTTATTCCTTAGAAGCCCTTAGTCTCCCATAAGGTTGACCGAATGGTGTGTTGACTTCAAGGGTCGGAAAAAATTCCAAAACCAGTCAAAGGCGAGTGGAACCCTTGGAGCATGGAGGTGCGTCTTGAAGGGCACATCGTGTAATTAAAATGTGAATCAATAAATCTAGATGGCCTAGAAAATTAATAGAATGCTTAGACATTTATAGGACAAAGTATTAATTATTCAACAAATTATAAACTTAGAAACATAACGAGAGTCTAAGCCTAAATCTAGACTAAGTGTAAGTCTAAATTTAAATAAAGGACTAAATAAAATATGAAATAAGTTAAAATATTTAAGATAAAATCAAACTCTAGGAAAAGAGGAAATAAAAATTTAAAGATTGAGAAAATTTCTCATTTGTGCATGAAAATAATAAAAGAGATTTTTAAAATAGAAAGAAATAAAACATGAGAAATAGGTGTACACATAGAATAACATCTTGAGTCAAACTACCACTAAGTCTAACTAAAGGAAGACTCCTAATCCAACCGTAACTAAGATCTAGCCAGGGGACACTCATTAAATGAGAATTTGGGGAACAAAAGGACAACTAAGAGCAAAAATAGGAACACATTGAGGATTGTGAGGGAAAATAACTTTTTAAATAAAATAAAAAGGGTAAATACATGTGCAACTTTGGGAGAGTGTGACACATGTGTTGGGTGAATAATCATTTAATTTAATTATTAAAAATGATTTAGTTGTGCTTGAGGACAAGTGTAATTGAGAATTATTCTATAAAACAAATGGTGTAAAAGGGAAAGGGGACTCACTTTTCTCAGTATTGTTATGCTACCAAAATTTGGTTTTGATTGTGTTTTACTTGTGAGAGTTGGGATACCAATCTTTTGAAGAGAGTGGAAGCTCTTCCTTGCGAGGCAAGCTTGGGAGCAATTGTTTCTGGTTTCTTGTGTGTGGCTCTGGGGGCTCAGGGGAAAGAAGACTACCCCTAGAATTGGCTGGGAGGTACCGATGAAGTCATTCGATCAACGGGTGAAGGAGAAGGAACTTTGCGCAAGCACAATGGACAATCCACTTCTTACATTTTCGATTTGTTGGTTAGGGTATTCCATTGTTCCATTTTTTAAAAACTAAAAAATATTGGTGGTGGTTTCATTGGCATTGGTTATATGTTTTAGATTGAAAAATGGTGTAAAAGGGAAAGGGGGCTCACTTTTTTCAGCACTGTTATGTTGCCAAAATTTAGTTTGACTATGTTTTACTTGTGAGAGTTGGGATACCAAGCTTGTGAAGAGAGTGGAAGGTCTTCCTTGCAAGGAATGATTAGGAGCTATTGTTTCTGGTTTCTTGTGTGTGGCCCCTTTGCGGCTCAAGGGATCATGGGGTAGAAGATTCCCCCTACGTTTGGCTGGTAGGTTTTTGTGAAGTCATTGGATTAGTAGGTTAAGGATACGCAACTTTTTTCAAGTACAACAAACGATCCACTTCTTTCATTTTCGATTTTTTGTTTATTGTATTCCATTGTTCCATTTAAAAAAAAAAAATGAAAAATATTGGTGGTAGTTTCATTGGATTGGTTATATTTTTTAGATTGAATCAAGGAGAAATTTGTTGGTTGTATTATATAATATTTGAAGCAATGTAAATTCATCTTGTGTAATTCGATATAAATTACTCTCATATTGCGTTTATTTCTGGTGGTTTGAGGCATTACCTTTATTCTTGTATGAAAAGTTAATCTAATGTTGTGATAATCTATAATATGTTATGTATTCTATAGTCTAAAAAATACCTTTGGCAATGTATGTTGGCCACGAAATAACTGCAATATTAACCTGCGTTTATTATGGATCTTATTATATGTTTAATAGACCAATCTGATACTGGCAATTCTACCAGTTGTCTCTCTCCAAATGCATTCAACAAATATTATTTTGATTAAGAAATTTTCATTGAATAATTGTGATAAGTGAGTTAGCTATCGATGCGATTGAGACTTGGGTCTTTTTAGTTTTGTTGCAAAATTTACATCTTCTTTTACGATTTGTAAGTTTTCTCCATAGAAAGTTTATCTGGTAGAAATCATTGATCCCTCATCTTTCTTTTCGTTTTCTTGGATTACAGAGAATTTTTTAATGAGAGCTTAACTTGGGTCGTCGCCTTCGCCTCATAATCATCATTTTTCAGACCTAGAGCATAAAAATTTATATTTTGTCTCAAGGGCATCCTATCGCACAAACTCAGAAAAGATTAGATAGTCAATCGCGTTTCAATTGTGTTTGGTCCTGAATTTAGCTCTGGTGATTTTAACGCATCCATTAAACTTCGTTCGACTTAATTGTTGATTGCACTACTATTGACGATGCAATGCTTTATGCTTCTTCTAGTGAGTAAGGAATTGATGTGCCAAGCTCATGAGAAAATCGCCTATTTGACAAACATGGCCGTTCAGAAGGTAAGAGCTACAATGATGTAAATGGATTGACTTTTCCTGTTGGGTTTAGCATTGTCGGGTAGTAAGAACAATGACAAAGGAAATATCAAGATAGGTATGAGTCAAATATAAGAGGCTACCTACTAACTGATGCTACAAATTGGCATCAACTTTGGGAGAAGTACAAGTGGAAACAAGTTTGACTCCAAACTAGAAGGGAGAAGGAGCTAGTTTAGAGTATTCCATGTGAAATCGACGAATAAGGTCACAAGCATACTTAGACTAGGAAAGAAAAATTCCTTCCTTGGTTTGCAATACTTGGAGGCCAAGAAAATAATGAAAATAATCATTTCAAATTTCTTTTTAAGGATGGATTTCACATGGGTCAAAAATTTTGGTCACTACTAATGAGGATAAGGTCATCAACATAAAGAACAAGGATTATGAGACGACTTCTTACTTTCTTGGTATAGACATTAGGATGAAAATGACCTCTAGAAAAGTCGGTATCAAGAAGAAAGTTGTCCATTTTGGCATACCAAGATCGAGGAGCTTGATTAATACCATAAAGATATTTCTTAAGGTGGAAAACAATGTTGGAGTCATTCTCGACATAGCCAGGAGGTTGTTCCATGTAGATTTCTTCTTGCAAATCCCCATGCAAAAAGGTGGATTTAACATCCATCTGATGTACCTCCCATTTACGTGAGGCTACAAGGGCTAGAACAAAGTGGATGGAATTCATTTTTGATACATGGGAAAAGGTTTCATTATAGTCAATGCCTTCAACTTGAGTGAATCTTGTAGCAAATAATCGGGCCTTGTGTCTTTCAATACTTCCATTTATGCATACTAGTTCTACACACACACTTACATCAAACAGGTTTTCTTCCTTTCAGAAAAGGTATAAGATCCCAAGTATCATTCCCCATTAAAGAATGATACTCTTCATTCATTGTTGTATCCCAATCTGGATGACCTAAAACTTTTGCAAATGTCTCTAGATCATGATTCAGTGAAACTTGAGCCAAAAGAGAAGAGGCTCAATGTAATTGTGAACGTGTTTGACGTTGATCTAAAGGATCATCGACTACTTATTGAGTTGAATGAACCCATTGGGGAAGCTGCGATACTGGTGTAGGTTCATGTTCAATGGAATCATCTGAAGGAAGGTGAGTAGGCGAATGGATTTTCATCCTCATTGTCATCATCTGAAGAAAAAGAAATCGGAATAGAAATAGAAGATGGTAGAAACGTCGAATATGGCTCGCGAGCCAAGATATTGTCATCAAATTTAACATCTCTTCTAATAATAATTTCATTAGAATGGGGTTGAAGAAGTCTGTAATCTTTAACATATTCAGAATAACCAAAAAAAATACACGTCACTTTTAGGGTGTAAATATTTACTTTTCTCATCATGAATGTGAGCCCATGCTACACTGCCAAATACACAAAAGTGGCTTACATCTGGCTTAATTTTATTCCGTGCTTCTTCCAATGTTATATTTTTTACGGCCTTTGTGGGAGTGTGACTACTATGTAATTTTCATATTTAATGGCTTCCGCACAATAATTAAGACATAATCCCTTAGATTGGATCATACAATTAGCAATTTCTTTTAATATGTGATCATTTCTCTTAGAAACACCATTTTGTTGTGGTGTATATGGAACAATGTGTTGCATTTGGATGCCCTATGCAGTGCAATAACTTGTAATCTATGCTCAGTTAGTAAGTTAGTAGAGTATGAAGTGAAAGAGTTTGAGTTGAGTATTATCAAGAAATAGGAGAAGAAGACTAGTTCCTTTAAGGGTAATGGAGTCAAGGAGGGAGGCTTCTTCTAAGGATGCAAATTTAATAATGATGCACAAATTTAAAGTCTACGAGGGAAAAATTATAGGAGAAGTAGTAACTTAAATCCTCCTAGACTTTGACCTCAAGAGACAAAATGCTAGGGTGTAGGCAATTCTAGGCCCTAGCGCCTTGCTCTCCTTAGCCTTTTTATGGAGTAAAAATTATGCAACAATAACGTACAAAACCCTTAGAGTGCTAACAATTTAGGGCTCTAGGGTTTCACTAGTTACCGGATCAATTTAGTGAAAATCTTGGCAAATAAAAAGTAAGAAAGTAGCAACTTAAGTTTCTTACTTCAAGCATTAAATACACCATGCAATTCCATAATTTTGTATAAGCAAATAAAACCATACAATAAACCATTCAATAGATGACAAAATGCAGATTCTACTTACTTGCACCAAGAATAATCATGAGTATACCATGCAAGATCACCATAAAACTCCAAAAATTGATCCAAGTTGCAAATACAAGCCTTAAACAAGAGTGGTGCCTCACAATTTCAGCCAATAACCCTAATAGGGCGCAAATTCCAGATGTCTTGTCCCCAAGGACACATTGTGATGTAAAAATGAGAGTACTTTATGTTTATTTATACAAAATTTTGACCTTAAATTCACTTTTAGGTAAAAAACAAGGCTGACCTTGCCAGTTTACAATAAAAATTCAATTTTGACATAATTAAATAAATTTGCATTTAGAAACACCTCCAAGGGTGACGTCATGCCCCTATAGGGTGACATTGAGCCCCATATGTGGAACGTTGAGCTGAAAAAGTGGGGCTTGACCTCCAGAGGCATAAAATGATGCTCACACGTGCCACCCGAGCCACAAATGCCTCCAAAGATGAAACCTTAGCTCTGGATGATGTCTAGGGCTATCGTGGCGACGTCTAGGGCCCTCAAGGGATAACGTCCATGTGGGAAGAGCAAGGTCCCCCAGGTCTAGGTCTGAAAGGGTGCCTCCAAAGGAAACATCCTTCCTCTTCCTAGTGCAAGTTTTCAATCTCTTCTTACCCCTGGCTAGGGTTTCAACATCCATTTGTGGGATTTAAGCCCCATGAAGGTCTGAGCTAATCATTCCCTCATGTGTACCTGTCCACCGGGAAAGGTCCTACAACAAAAACAAGTACACCCTCTAGGGGGTTCATAAGTCACATGGATCATACCATGTAAATCACATCCAATAATTAAATTTCCCAAACATGTGCATCAAACCCCCCTTAACCCATACAAATTCTCAAATACATTGCGCAATTTGACAAGTTAGGTTTGGAGAAGGTCTTAGGGTGTCCTATTGGGCTAACCTCTCTTAAGTTTGGGGTGTTTCCCATGTGGGATCTATTCTAAGTCATGTAAGTGTATGAGGTGGCATCGGGTAAATATTTGGGCATGGGGTGCATGTAATAATAGGGAAATGTAAAGTCTTACATGTGGGTGCCTTTATAGAGGACGAGTTGCACCTTGTCATAAATGCAATTGTTTCCTAGCCCATTCATTGACTTTTACTCTTAGCTTTATTTCTTTTTATCTTTTTCTCTTGTTCTTCAAGGAAATAGTTGAGGGTCACTGTCCTGGCTTGATGACCAGAGGTAACAACGTTATCCACAAACATTTCATGTAAATGAGAAGGTTGTCTCATGATGAGACCCCCTTTTTCTTGTCTATGCCACCAAGAGCCACTATCCTGGCTTGGTGACTAGATAGGTGGTAGTGTCATACCACTACATGCCCATGGTCATAATAAGTCGGCTCGTTATGAGACCTCCTATCCATCAACTAGTACCTTGAGTGTTTATGTTATCTTATGGTTCCCCTTTTCTTACTGAGAATATTTTCACTGCTTTCTGGGGGATCCCTGGGTGAAGCATCTTGAAATTTTCAACATTGGATTTTAACAATTGCTTTTACCCTCTAGGCCTTTATCCCCTTCTTCCCACGAGGTAAGGTACAACCCTTCCTAGTGTGGCCAATCCCAATGCCCAAACAAGGATAGGGGAGATGAAAGGAATAAAGATGGAAAGTGGGAAGTATGGAGGGAATGGACAATGATTTTTCACAGATCCACCCAACATCAACCCATCCTAAAGGGAAATCAACGTCTTACTAGGGAACCACATCATCCTTCTAGGTATGAACGAGGCAAAGAACATAATTTCCAAGCAAACTTCATGAAATTGAAGAAGGATTCAATACAACATATTTAAGTGATTCAAATATCAGAGTGATACATACCATGATACCTAGACTCATTACCTCATTGATCAAGACTCGCTGCTACTTCAGGACTATGATGGTGTGATGGATGCTGCAACTGGTGATATGTGGACTGCACTGAAGAAAAGAGGGGCCCTCTGGAGCCATGCTCAAGTCCTCTGGATCTTGGTACTCCATGTCTAAGACCCGTGGGCCTCGAAACATGATCTCCTTAGTTATCCCTAGGCTAGGGGATAACATGGCCCATTCGCATGAGAGAGATTTTATAGAGTAATACTTATAGAGATCAAAAGAAGATTATGATAGACCAATTTCAAATACTTTATACTCAAGACTCAGAGTTATAAAATATAGTCAAAATTGATCCTGAATTAGTTCTCTGGGATTTCTCAAAAATAATAATGTATGTCACAATGAATTGAAATTAAAGGTGTTTGTCCAGAGGACTGGGATTGGGGCTCCCATGGACCATAAAGAAAACATATACATGAAATTAGGAAATAGAAAGAAGAACTTGGGCGGATGTCGAACAACATAATCTAGAAAGAAGACAAAAAATAAGATTATCGAGATTCGGTTATACTTTTTTAGTTAAAGAAGAAGAATAACTGGATGAAAAATGATAAAGGAAGAAGTATGTGATCAACATGGACTTTCTATGATGGTATCTCTCGCTCTTCATTTGCTTGTTGTTGTTTCTTTTGTACCCTTTCTTGTTGTGGTTTGATTACCGGTCATAACTTCTTCTGCCGGTATTTCAGAATCTTGGCAATTGAGTTGTTTAACCATTCTTGAATAAAATCCCTTAACGGGGAAACAATTACTTCTTGTTTTACTTTAACATTAAACAACTCCTTTTCAATTTCTCTAAGATCAATAGATAAATTTTGCAAAGTATTCTCAATGTCTTCATTTTGTTAGTGTACTTGACAAGCTAGTTGTCAATATCATCATGTGTGATTTCAATCATTTTATCAAACTTTTCAATTGATTCCCTTTTTAATTCTTCAACTTGCCCTTCGAAATGTTTTCGAGTCATGAGAATTGAATTTGAGATATACTTAGGGTTCGACACTTCAACATTAGTGCCAGAGATATCTAAATCAAGAATTTTTTAGTATGATTCCTTCTTCCTTCTTGATAAATCAGTCAATTGGGTTGACAATGCTTTCAATACATTGATCTTTCAATCCAGAGGGACTTTAGTTGTTTGATGCAGCTCAGAGAAGGTAAATTTTCTTGATTTCTCATTTGTTCTGTCATTGCCAAAACCGTCATAACAAACATCACAACTCCATCTATATAAAAACCTTCATCATTTTTAAAATCTGTATTCAAATATTCCTTGGTGTTCTGAATCCTCAAACCAAGAGAGGCAAAGATTTTTTCCATATCCCATAAGTCTAAAATTAATGACATTCTTTTCTTAATATTTTCTTCGACAAAATGTCGAGTGGGAATGATCAAATTTGAAATTCCCTTGACTCTCGGGTTTCTTGAAAACTTTTTATGGGACAAATCATGGCAACGAGGGAAGCCAGAATAGGTAGAGGCGTGAGGGTTGCTTTCAATTCTTTAATTTTCTCTTTCAACTAAACATTTTCTTCCTCCATATTTGCAATTGAAACATTAATTGCATCCCTTGTGACTTTATGAATAGATGACAATATAGAAGACAACATATTTTGTGGACAATGGTGGACCGCAACTTCTCACTTTCACTCTTCATTGTTCTTTCAAAGACCAATTTCTTAGATTCCTTATCAAAAGAGGCATTTTGTACAACAAAAGTCTCTTCATCAAAAAATGTCTCCATCTGGACCATGAGTGCATAAATATGTTGTATGTTTTCTCTAGCCGACACTTCTAAATCTAGGAAAGTGATATTTTCAATATCCACATCCAAGTCCATATTATCCAATAACAAATCATTTTTTGGTGCATGCATTTCTTCTCCCTCCTGCTGTGAATTAGTCCTTTTTCTTTTAATTTTTAACTTGTGGGGGTTCTCCAAGTTCCCCTTAGGAGGGTTTCTTTCTTCATCATCCCCCAAATTATTACTCTATTTTTTTCTTAGGTGTGATGTCCCAGGCTGAGGATTTGTCTTTGGTAGAGCACTTCTTCGAGAAACAACTGATGACTGAGCATTTTTCTCATTTGAAGGCTTACCTCTTTCCTTATGATGTTTTGTGGTACTTATGATAGTTTCTAATTATCTGGAGTCTATGCCAGCTTCTTGATTATTAGGGTTATGACTATCATTCTCCTCTTCTCCACTTATGGCTGAATTTATGAGTGCAGGGTTGATCCCAACTGAAATCAAATGATTGTAAAAAATATGACTAGGGTGAAAACCCTTGATTTCCTCAGCATATCTCAAGTTGGAATGGTCGAAATAAGCAACATATTCGTCAATCTTGGAAATTCCTTTGAGAAGAATTTCACCAACTTTCCACGGGAGAGGTATGAACTACTTTATTCTTTTCTCAGAAAAGGTGTGAAACCAAAATTTGTATTTTCTAGCTACTTCAATAATAAACAACTTATTAGATATATAATATGGAAGAAAAATAGGTTTTTCGATAGAGTAGAAAACCTTGGTGATATTGTAATCCTCCATTTTTTTCAATAATTCCTTTCCCTTTTAGAAAAGTCGGTGCTTCCAATGAGAGTTGGGAAGTGTCTTCCCCAAATAATAGCTTCTTGAATTTAGACACAAAATCATAATATACTTCATAGAAATGATGGTTGACTCTCTGTCTCCATAAAGCTTGATACCACATGGTCACATGGTCTACCTCTATTTTCACTCTTCGGGCAATGTTTAAACCCTCAAAAGTATGACAATATGTAATAGCAAATATCAAATAAGATGACATATAAAACTTCTTCTCAGTCTTGAAATTTGTCAACTGTGCAGTGATTTCATTCGAAATAATCTTTGCCCAGTCGAAGATTGTGTTTTCGTGAACTACGAAATGCAGTATGTATAATTCCAATTGGGGAATGGTTTATGTAGAGTCTTAGCCAACAATCCGAGTAAATAACCATGCAATTTCTTTATAAGGATTTTTTAAAGAACTTACCCAAATTCTGGATATATCTTCAGGCATTGATGTAGGGTCATGCAAATATTCTTGAATAAGTTTGATTCCATTATTTTTTCTTTTTAGAATTTTTTTGGCTTCCTCCCCTTTGTAAACCAGGTTCGGCTTCGACAATTTCCACATCTCTCTAAATATTGAAGGCACAAAGGAAACAAGAGAAATTCTCTGTAATGTGATGACCCTTTTGTTCTGGATAAACTTCTCGATGCACCAAGTGACAATATCCTTGCATTCAAAGACTTCTGGAACACAACCTGCGAGAACTATCCCTGAAGTCCATACCTTGTTGTTTTCTTTACCCAACAAATTTGAATAATACCAATATGACCAATAAATAAAATACAACTAAGAGCCTTAAATTCTCCCAAGTTGTTGGTCCCTAACCTATATTAGCTTTCCCTTTGAAAATATGCGAATAAAAAAGATGAAGAATAAAACCATCTCCACCTAGGTGGTCCAAACCCATAATATTTAATAGATATACCTATTTGTCCCATTGTAATATTTAATACATATACCTACTTATTCATTTGAATTAAATTGTAATTCAATTTAGTTGAAAGACCACATATGTACCATTGTAATATTTAATACATATACATACTTATTCATTTGAATTGAATGGTAATTCAATTTCGTTGAAAGACCACATATGGTAGTTTAGTTTATTAATTTAATAGATATACCTACTTGTCCCAGAGTAATTATTTGGTAAATATACCTACTTATTCATTTGAATTGAATGACAAGTCAATTTCGTTGAAAGACCATATATGGTTTAAGTAATTATAAAATTTGCATCAAATTAATAATAATGTTATATTATAATTACGTTGAAAGGTGTATATCTATTGGAAATGAGTACATTTAATCATTTTTTAATTATAAATTTCAATCGTATGGTTAGGAATTGAAGATACTTGCATATTTTTCGTCGTCCTTCCAAATCAATCAATGAAATTTCATGTTCATAACTTTCTTGTATTTTTTAGGACTTCCATTAACTTGTTTACTTTTTAACATTTACTTAATATAATTAAGAAATTAATGTGTGACTATCTAATTACCACGTTCTAATGATTAGCAAACTTATTTGAAATTATAAATTTACTTCAATATTAATTTTTTTCTCTAGATTTACATTTCTGCCACATTTACACTCAGCCGCCATAATTGCAACCTTTAGTATTCTCCATTAGTGGAGAGTGTAATGAATTCATGGCTTCCTGGATATCATCATTAGTCAGCTGGCGATTTAATTTTCTGCTTTCAAGATGGGGAAACATGACGAAGCTATGAACCATGGAATGGTCCAACCCAATCAGATGCCCGATCTTGTGAAGCGCCACCGTCTCAATGTCCACGACGAAGCTATCACCTATGATGGCCATGCTCACCTTCCAAACCTCGACTCTGTCGAAGTGAAATCGCTCGTCCTAGCACAACCACAACGAACAATTTATGCTAAAATTAGGTTTAGTAAATTAAATATTATAACAGATTTTATTTACAAACCCTAATTATGATTTATGCTAAAATTAGGTTTAGTAAATTAAATATGCCTTTCGGCGTTCATCAACCACAATTATGTGGCTGTGCTAGTATTATAACAAGTCAAGTAGATTAGGAGGAGCAAAGGGGATTAAAACCCAGTGTATATGTTATTTAAAAATAAATATCATTGTTAATTAAGATGGTAATTAATATACACTTTGTATTAGAATAATAAATGTTATAATAATAATGATAATTTATTTTTAAGGTCACAACTATGTTAGACATCAAATTGGTGCATGAGACCTCCTTGTTTGTGGGACAAGAGACCCCTTCTGCGCAACGATTTGATTTCTAAAGTCTATGGAGGTATACATACCCTACCCCCCTATAATGATATATATCTTATCTTACATAATATTTAATATTTTGTTGTGAGAAATATAATGTTTGTCTCTCAAAATTGGATCTTTTGATAATCTAAATGCAAAATTATTAAGTAGATGACATTTCAAATTTTATTTTGAGGATGTTTAACATGTTTATGGTAAAAGTATGATCAAATTATTGATCTCTCCTTTCTCTTTTTCTAATGAGTTGTGACTAAGGCGTTTCTTTAATGTGGTTGTATCTTTACAAAAAAGTTGTCACATTCATATTTATTTTCATACATTGTCAATGAATTTTTTCATATTTATTTTCATACATTGTCAATGAATTTTTTTATTAATAAGATGATGAATGAGTGGTTGTGTAGTACATCCTCTATATTTTTTTTAGGCCAAACCATCAATTGAATTGATGTTCTACCTAAGCAATAATTAGCATGAGTATCCTTTGCAATCTTCATTTTGAAATATACTTTTCGGATCATTTTCTCTCTTATTCCACTATGTTCACATCTTCGAGAACAACTTCCTTCAATCTAAGGGCATGTCTATGAAAATCATTGAACAACAACTCAAAAGTCAATGATTTTTTAAGCTTGCATGGGAGAAGAGGACAACAAAGATGTGCAATGGGGATTTGTTAAATTTACTTCATCCAAACCCATTATTTAATTTCTTCTTATGGGTCTTCTTAGTTAGTGCAAAACCATTTGCCTCAGCTTTCATTCTCTTTTCTTTTGCTATTTTCGCCCTTGTTTAATGTTCTTCCACTGTTACATTATTGACCATTTTCTCTTCTTTTTCATTGGTTTTCAAATTTAATGACCTTCTTAACTTTATCCTTAAAGAGATTGAAAAATCTTACTCTATATAACAAAGATGGGTTCTTTATTACGGTGTGCAAGATAATGGGTTGAAAATTGAAACATATTCAATTTAATCTCAAGACAAAAGACCACCAACCATGAGAAACATTCCAAATCTTAGACCTCCACATAATTTGAGTCCAAGGCTTGCACATGTACGTGAGGGCAAGATCATTGGTTTCACATTGAAACCCTACATTAATGACGATTCCACAATGCTCCGTCCAATGACATACAACATAACACAAGCTCCTTTTTGCCTTGTCATACAAGATCATCTCTTAATTCCTTTCAACATTTCCCTTCGCTTAGGATATGGTAATTTACTTTGTTTATATTATAAATACTCATCCTAAATGTACACAAACTCATTTCTTACTAAATCTAAAATTCAATGGGAACATATGTGGGAATCAATGAATTTTTGTTTTTAATATGATGGCTTTTGCAATGACATATTGTTTATTTTCTTTAGTTTTTTAGTTTATTAATATGTAATGGAAAAAAAAAATGTTAATAAGTGTTTGAATACGTATAAAATAATCTTCAATTTTTTATTAATTGAAAATATGATATTGTTTTTTTTTTTCCTTAAAAAAAGAGTTTTTATATTCATATGGAATACACATGTTTGTTACAGTTCAAAAAGATTCGTCCATGGTTTTTAACATCCCCACTATAGTTGTTTGTACAAAAAGGATCAAATTCCCACCTCTATGGCAACTTTTCTGTCCATCCTTCTTCATTTCATTTTGTAAAAAAGTTCCTTTAAACAAAACTTTTCCCTTCCAGATACAAATACATATATTTTCCGAACACAATGCTAGTGCCTCTTAATTCCTCAGAAGCGAAATTCCATTGCATATGATTCCTCCCTGTCAATATATTCATAGACTCTGAAAACTTTGATGGGAAGGAGTAACACCTCTTTTGACAGTTCATTTTCCTTGCCATTTAATTCCCTTAAAACATGATGAATTGACAACCACTCAAAAGACTGAAAAGCCAATTTGATGTCTCTCAAGATGGGAGCCGGTCTAATGTCTCAGACTTCATTTTTTTGCTTGGCCCAGTCTATTACCAACTTTGAATCGCCTAGAACCTATAACTTCCTTACATCTTTTGTTTTTGTCATTTCAAGGAGAGTCCAAAGTGTGATAAATTCCACCCTATTATTTGAGCCCATGCCCAGAGCATATCTAATAAACATATATTGTGAATGGTTGAAGTATAAATCAACTCCCACACCACACTTTGGTGGATGCCCTTGACTAGCTCCATCAAAATAACCCCATGGAATTTCAAAATTGATGGAGGGGAGAATTGGGTTGCATGGGCTTTTTTCCTTAGGGTTTGCCTTGAATTCTACTACCTGATTAAGGGTGATAAGAGCTGTAATTTTCGGCTGAAGACACTTGTCCTTGAAAGTGACGCTATTACGAGCCCACCAAATCTTTGTAACAAACAATCTCGAGAGACCTGCGTAAAACTTTATTGATCTATCCATGGTCCACTCTTTGAGACTTTCATCCAAGCTCTCCTTGTTCCAGTCAGAATTCACATCCAAATTTTCCTTGATCAACTTCATCACCTGGGCTGCATAAAGACATGATATAAATAAACGAGCAATGGATTCATAGTTTTCTTTACACATAATGCATCGATTGGGTCCACACCAACCCCTCTTCGCATAATTATCCCAAGTGAGTAGTTTAATATTCAAGGCCATCCAAAGGGTTATTTTGCATCTAGTAGGGGCTTTTGACTTCCACAATGAAACCCACCACCATTTTTTTTCCCTACAAACATTTCTTCTTTCCAGGCTTTGTATCCCAATTTTGCAGTAAAGAAACCACCTTTTGGGTTCCTAGACCAACAAAGTGTGTCCTCCAAATCATTGTCCAAAGAGATGTGGTTTTCACATAGGAGACCAACATAAGACCTCCATTCTTCTGCTAACTCCCCAGAGAACCCCAAGGACTCTTCACTTCTCCATCCCGATCTTCCTATGGTCTGTGGATTTCCCTCTCTTGCTTCGTTTAGGTTGAAGATGTTTAGCGCCCTTAGCTTTTGAAGTAACAAACCTAAAATGATATAATTGTGTCCAAAGCCTAATCGAGGGTCCTCCCCTAGGCATATGCTTCTTCCATTTCCCACTTTCCACACAATCCAACCTCCTGTCATTTTGAAGGCTTGGACCAGGACCTTCCAAACTATAGACCCTTTGGAGGATTTGGATGGAATCTTGAATTATTCGATATTTCGAATTCATCACTCAAAACCAAAGGTAATTTCCTTGAGTGAGTCTCCATAGATTTCTACCTACCAGGGCCCTGGAAAAGGGAAAGATGTCCTTTAAACCCCATCCACCAAGTACTTTGGGCTTGGCGACTGACAACCATTTTCTTAGATGAATGCATCATTTAGCCTTCTGGCCTGCTCAAAGATATTGAAAGCTGAGCTTTCTAATCTTAGAGACCACCCCTTTTGGAATAACTAAAATGGAATTCTAGTAGACTAGAATACTTTCTAGGACTGTCTTGAGGAGGGTTAGTCTACCACCCCTAGACAGGAGCCTGTTGACCCAGACTGTGATCCTAGCTTTAATTTTCCTGATAAGACAACCCGAGTCATTTTTTGTGTAACGGTTTGGTTTTAGATCTAAACCACTTGGTACTTGAAACCTGTATCCAAGGGTTTTGTAGGGGCAAGAATGTAATTGGAAAGAGATTCAATTTCTTCTTCAGTGCATTTGTGAAATATGGAGCAAGATTTTTCCAGATTGATAACCATACCTATTGCGTCACAAAACAACTCCAAGTTCTTTTTGAGGGATGAAAGATCACCGTGTGATGCTTGTACGCAGCAGAAGATATCATCCACGTAAATATGACATCATTATACTAAACTCATGTAAATTTGAATTTTTGTTCATAAAGTTTAATATTTTAGATCCTTTCAAATTGTCTTTTAATAATTATCAGTTTTTTAAGTAAGAAGATTTTATTAAAATATTAACATAATGTATAGAGTTTTATTCATATCTAAGATATCTATGGCTTCAAGATGTCCATTAAAAGGATTCAAAAGCCAAGATAACTATTGGCCCGCCCAAAAGGAAACCAAACCAACATCCAAAATGAAATTGTAGCATATTAATACTGAGAGCAGAACAAGTAAGCCCGAGAGTTTGAGGGAAAAAGCAAGCTATGACAAGATAACATATATAACAGGTAGAGACTTGAATAAAAACGCAGAGAGTCAAACTAGAAAGAGTAGAGAAGATCTCAGTCATTGAGATGAAAAACCTGGGCAACAAACTTAGAGGTCTCCACTACGTTCCCCGCACCCGAATGAGGTGGAAGAGGCTCAACTAATGAGCAACCATCACACGCTGGCTATAGGGAGCCACAATTTCTCTTAACTAGCTAGGAGACCAAGGTGAGCAGGAGCTTGTTCTGATGCTTAAGAGCTTCTAATAATTACACAAATTGCTTATAGTCCCATTCTATCGGAAGTAGAGCTTGGGCTACCATTGTCTTGGTATGCCAATATAGCTCAATTATTCTATGAAACTTTGTATCTCTATTTTGAGTGCAACCTAGATCAAGAAAAATCTCTCCCACCCGTCGATCCACATCCTCGTCTCGTTGACAGGTTCTGATGATCTTCACTTCTTCTTCAAGGAGATGCATGGCCTCTTTCGTCGTAGGAGAAATAGAGTGCTGATAGTGGGTCGTTGATTTGTCAACAATGAGGGTTGCTCCTGTTTTGTGAACGAAGGTCACCTTGACACGAGCAACACGAGGGGCCATTGAAAAATTGGAGTTGATCACCTTCCAGACGCAAACAAAATTCATATTGAAACAGAGGGATGAGACTAGAATGAGAACCCAAGCCATATTTGCCTGCTTGCCTTTCCTCACGATGATGGAGACTGCCAAGACAGGCATTCGAGTTTCGCTCATTGCCATAACATGAAACTTGATCATGATCACACCTGCAAACATCCCCTTTGTATCTTCCTTCATCCATCATTGCCTCTTGCGGGTTTGGTCTGTGCAGTTCATGATTCCTTGCGTGTGGAGAGAAGCTTGATAAGATGGTGGTGTGCAAATACTCATCCAAATGCATGAACAGAAGGATAGGGCGAGAACCCATGACCCCATCTTAGTTGTTACCACCTTAACCACTTGTCACCAAATCTAAGAATTTTTTGATAATTATCATTAATAAATAAAATTATTTTCATTTTTTATTTTTTCAACTACTTTTATTCAATATTAATGTAATAGAACTCATTTTATTTTAACTTAGAAAATGTGCAATCTAAACTTAATAACTTCTCATTACCACATTAATGGTTTTACCAATTCATTATGTAACATTACCTACAAAACTAAGAGATTGGAGTAATTTAATAAAAACAAAAATATGCTCTTTTTCCAATTAAATTTTCTCCTTAATTTAATAGAAAATGTGTGAGAAATCATAATTTTGTAAAATTGAAAAGAATTTATTTTTACCCATTTTAAAAATACTCAAACCAACAAATTTTTGAAAAATAAATAATCAAAACGAAAATGAAAATGTGCCAAAAAATTAAAATACAAGTTTATCCACTTAAAACCAAAAATTCAGAAACAACTCACCTAAAAAAATTGAGATTATCCATTCAAAGTAACTCCTTACGATATTTACCTAATCAAGCAAACCCCTCAACGAAGAAATCGGATTATATAAATACTGATGGAAGATTGATTGAAGCAATTGAATTCTATATAAATGCTCATGGAAGATTGAAGTGGGTAACGTGCTCTGCAAAACAGAAGCGTATATTTTTCCTTTCAGAGGACTAACGGGGAAGTTGGGATTCTTTCGCATATCAACATGGCCCTGGTTGTGAAGGTAAGCAATTTTTCTTCACAGGTTTTTAGTTATTTCCTTTTATCTAAGGATTTCTATCACCGATAAGGTTTGGTAAGGTTTAGTGAGGGTTTAAATTTGCACTTCCAGGTCAAGTACCAGGGCATCCTTCGGCGTTTAACATTACAACTCAGAGAAGAATATGTTCCAGAAGTAAATATGGATGCTCTCAAATGCAAAATTCGCGAGCTCTTCAAATTAAACCCTAACGCAGACATGTCCATCACATACACAGATGAGGATGGTGACGTGGTCACCATGGCAGACGACGTGGACTTCCTAGATGCTGTCCGTCAGGGTTTAAACCCTCTGCGTCTCGACGTTTCGTTGGCCACAGAGCCGTCGAATTCAGAGAGATCTTCAACCCCAGCGGAACAGAGGAATGAAGGGATGGAACCGTTATTGGAGGCGCTGAGAAAGGTTTCTGATCCCACATATCATTTGAGGGCACTGTCAGAGGTTCCTGTTCTTAACTCTGTGTTCTCATCTCCAGCAGTGGCTGAACTCATGAGGTTGGGGACTGCAAATTTCGGGTCGCTTTTCGAGGCCCAATCGCGTTCAGGGCCGAACAGGGAAACTCCTAATGGGAGCGAGTAACCCCAATTCCTCTGCCAACTATGTTTTTTTATCTATATTGTAATCCTGTTATGTAATTAGGGTTTCATAAAATTTCTCTCTTTCGAAGCTGGGACTTATTTAAAAGATATTCGGAAAGAAATTGTATGGGCTTTGGAAGTTTTGAATTGTGAAAAACTTGGAAGTCATTTTTCTCTCTTCAAAAATTTCATGCCTAGGGTTTTATCTGAAGGAAGAAGGATAAACTTTGTTTAGTATGCTTTTATTCAGGATCTCAGCTTTCTTAAAGTGCACAATATTTTGTATGTATGTATACTGGTTTATGAAGAACAGTTCAAAATGATCATGGTCATATGATATATATCATATTGAATTTACTAAAGATGGAGTTAAGTTGCACGATACTGGTATTGCTACCATCAGGTTTGCGATCCACCTGTGTAAACATGCATGTGATAAATTTTATGGAAGAAATTGTTTCATAGGAACTTCAACAAAATAATGAAATTTTTATCAGTGTTGCTTGGTTATGTCTTAAATTAGTTAGTTATCATAGCGATATCATATTTTATACTAATGTTACTTGGTGATGTAGTAAATTAGTTAGTTATCATCGTGATATCATATTTTATGCTAAAATTATTACTACTTAGCATATTAGGATTTCTGGGTACAGCGTTTATATGCATGCAGTATTCGTAGTCCAATTCAGGATTTGCAAAACATTTTTTGGGAATTTTCTGTAATCAATTATAAGTTAAATCTGTGATATTTATTTAATCTTGATCACTCGAAGGGTTTCTCAGGAGTCAGAAGGGTCTTGATTTATTCACTCTGCAAGTATTATGTTTGTCTCAATTATGTTGGATTTGCAATAGCGGGAGCTTTTGGCGAATTTGGATAAGATGGAAAGGATGGAAAACTCTAGAGAATAAAAATTTTTCTTGTTAATTTTCATACAAATATATTGCCTAGTAAAAATGTGACTTTTGGACTGTTCTGGTACGTATCTGCAGACAAAAAAAATGGAAAGTTTCGAATCCATCCTCTGATCTGTTTTCGACGTTCCAGTCTGTCCAAAAAATGGATCCGCGGTGGATCTGGAGCCAGCACATTAGGAGTGGAGGTAAATCAGTGTAACTGTGAGATGGAGGATAGAAACGCGAGTAGATATTAACAAATTGCTGGAAGGTAGGATAACCTTCATATTCTTTTTTTTAAGAAACTTGGTTGTGTAGTTTAAAGGTTGCTAATTGCAAGGCATTTGTTTAAATGCTAGAAAATCACGGACGATTCGTTTGAGATTCCTCCTACAAGGTGTATATATGGAAAGTAGTGAGACAGTGAAATAGGCTTCTTTTAGAAATGCTTGATGTTGGCTACTACCCATGACCTTTGGAGAAGTTGCCAGCATTGCATTGGCAGGGGATTTTAGCTTGATAGATTATGTAACTCTAATGCGTGTCAATATGTTATGGGATGTCTATGACATTTGCCCCCAATTTCAAGTTGAAAATGTCAGGAATGCTAATCCAGATTTTGTGCTGAAACCCTTTCTTTTTTTCTTGTATGATGGAAATTGGTATGTTCTAAACAGCGCCTTTCACTTGGTTCTCTGTTTACACAGCAAAAAAGGTTGCCATATGTGTAAATGATAGATCTCTGAAGAGATGGGAAACAAGTGTGAATATACAACTCATTTTTCTTTGGTTACAGTGCAACAAAACTTGTGCATGGCATTTACTTTTGTGAATCTAAATTGGGCCGTGCCTTGATCAGTTATTGGTCTTCAGTGCTCAATCTAGCCCTTGCTATTTAAATATCTACTTGTGCCAAGAGTTCATCTGCTATATTTTTTTTTGTGTTGTTTGATGGATGATTATATTTTTTTAGTTTGCTATCCACCTGTATAGGCATGCATGCATATGGCAAGTTTTATGAAAGAAATTGTCTCACCCTATCAACCAAGATGGTGATTTTTTCTTCGCTTGATTAGGCACTTTTGCATTGCATGTTTCGATGTGATTTGATTATGTAGTAAATTCGTTATTTATCACAGTAATATGATGTTTTCTAATAAAATAATTTTGGCAGTTGGCATGGTGGTTTTCTGGTTACAGCTTTTATATGTATTATACTGTAAATATAGTGGTATCCACATGTATTTGTTAGTTTGAGATCCACCTGTATTAACATGCATAAATATAGTGGTATCCACATGTATTTGTTAGTTTGAGATCCACCTGTATTAACATGCATGCATATGATGACCTTTGGAGAGGTTGCTAGCATAGCATTGGTAGGGAATTTAAGCTTCATAGATTATATAACTCAAATGTGTATCAATCATTGTCATCGAATGTTGATTATATTTGTCCCCAGTTTCAAGTCGAAAATGGCAGGAATACTTGTCCAGAACTTGTTGGAATCTTTCCTCGGAAATTGGTATGTGTGCTAAACAACACCATTTGCCAGGTTCTATATTCACTCAGCCAAAAAGGCTTCATCTGCTATATAGATTTTTGTGTTGTTTGATGGATGATTATATTTTTTAGTTTGCGATCCACCTGTGTATAAGCATGCATGCAGATGACAAGTTTTATGAAACAAATTGTCTCAGCCTAGCATAACCAAGATGGTGATTTTTTCTTCGCTTGATTAGGAACTTTTGCATTTCATGTTTCAATGTGACTTGATCATGTAGTAAAGCATAACCAAGATGGTGGTTTTTTCTTTGCTTGATTAGGAACTTTTGCATTTCATGTTTCAATGTGACTTTATCATTGTAGTAAATTGGTTATTTATCACAGTAATCTGATATTTTTTAATAAAATCATTTTGGCAGTTGGCATAGTGGTTTTTCTGGTTACAGCTTTTAAATGTATTTACTATTTATGATAAATATAGTGATATCCGCATGTATTTGTTAGTTTGAGATCCACCTATATTAACATGCATACATATGATGACCTTTGGAGAGGTTGCTAGCATAACAATGGTAGGGAATGTAAGCTTCATAGATTATATAACTCTGTGTCGATCATTGTCATGGGTGTCTATTATATTTGTTCCCAGTTTCAAGTTTTGTCATGGGTTTCTATTATATCTATTCCCAGTTTCAAGTTGAAAATGTCAGGAATACTGATACCGATTTTATGTTGGAATCTTCCCTCTTCTTTTATATGATGAAAATTGGTATGCGCTAAACAACACCATTTGCAAAGTCCTTTATTCACACCAATTTTACATTTATCATTATTGGGAATTTATTGTGGGGTCGGGAATATAATTTATTGACAATATTGGGGAAATTATTGGGAAACTTAAAAAATATAAAAATAATAATGTTTTTTCAATTTTTTAAAAATCTAATGTAACAACAACATCAAACAAACACATTGCTACATAAATATAAAAATATAACTGATATATAAGATCTAAGATGTCAAGTGGTACATCACACATTGATACTGAAATATGATATCTATCCTGAGTTATAAGTCTTGTCAGGATGATACAAAATCACATCAAAAGAAAAATAAATGTTTCTCGTGAGATGAATCATGGCAATGAAAACAACGGATTTCCCCTTGTTTGTTTGATGGAAAATAGTCACAATATCCTCAGAGCTCAGTCCCCTCATTTTTGCAAAATGAAAATGAGAAGACCAAGAATATGATTATAAAGTGATATTGACATAGACAAGGAAATAATTTCCATATAGACAAGGCAATAATTTCCATATTATCTCAATAGTTTCAAAAGCTCAAATTATCGCAATAAAAACAGGGTGATGATATCATTACATCACACTTTGACGATATTATTGCGATAAGTGTAACTAACACTGATTCACACAGCCTAAAAGTATTAATCTGTGTAATAGATAAATCTCTGAATGGATAAGGAAAAAAGTTTGAATAAATAATTGATTATTCTTTGCCTACAGTGCAGCAAACTTGTGCATGACATTTACTTTTGGGAATCTAAATTGGGCTTGGCTTGAGCTTTGATAAGTTTTTGGTAAAAAAATCTCAATCTATCCCTTTCTTTTCTAACCTTCTCATTTGCTAAAATTTTATCTGCTATATTTTTTAATGTTGTCTGATGGCCGACTATATTTGTTAGTTTGATATCCATCTGTATAAACATGCATGCATATATGCTTTTTATGAAATGAATTGTTTCCGTGTCACCCTAGCAACTAAGATGTTGATTTTTTTTTTTCTCACTTAAGTGTACACTCCTGCATTTCATGTTTCAACCTTGCTTGATTATGCAGTAAATTTGATAGTTATCACAGTGATATCATAATCATGACTTTGCATGGTGGTATTTCGACTCACAGCCTTTTATATGTATTATTCATAGTCCATTTTTAATGTGCAAAACATTTCTCTGATACTTATCCAATCAGTTATACATTAAATCCGTGATTTTTATGTAATGTATCTCACACGAAGAATCTCTCAGAAGGGTGTTGATATATTCGCTTGACAAGTGTTCCGTCTGTCTTAGTTATGTTGGAAACCTAATAACGTGGGAAAATCTGTCGCGAATTTGGATGACATTGAGGATGGAAATACTATAGAATCGAATTTCCTCATATTTTATTTTCACATATATTTATTTTCACACATATATTGCCTGGTAAAAATGTGAACTTGGGATTGTTCTGTTATGGATCCACAGACAAAAGTAGATCTGTTGACAGATTTATTTAGATCTGTTTTTGGCCTGCAGATCTGTACCAAAAAACACATCTCTTTTCTCGGATGTGTGGATCTATTTTTGGCATGCATCTGTATCGAAAATTGGATTCAAGGCAGAACAGTACTGGTACTTTAGGGTGAAGGAAAATCACTGCATTTATGAGATGGAGGCTAGAAATGAAAGTAGATATTGACACAGCCGAAGGAAAGATAGCCTTCATACTCTGCAAGGATTCACCCTTTTAGAGAGGAGGTGGTGTGTAGTTTTAATATTGAGAAATAGTTTTTTTTTTTTGTAAATAAAATAAAATATATTACCTTAAAAGCATCATGTCAGTACAATGTTAATAGTTTGCCACATGTTCTGCCATAGCAGGGAAACCAGAACAGGTGGCTTGTAGAAAAACCTAGAAAACATAACTGAAACTAGAAAATATGACGTGACAAGTGTCGTGCTTCAGAAATATGACGTGTCTAGTATCATGCACCAGAAAACGTGTCTCATGCCAGAAAACATAACATGGCTGTTGCCATACACCAGAGAATTTAGCAAAACTAAAAATATCTGACGCTGGTTCCTGATATGCAAAAAGAGAGAAAAGCTAGAGGTTTGGCGAACCTGGGCGTCCATCATTGCTGTAGGTGAAGATGAACTTTTGCCCGCAACTTGGACAACGCATTTTATCCGGTGCACCTGAGAGTGAGTCGAACAAGAGGTCCATGTGTCCGCTGAATATGCTCTGATTGTGAATTTGGTCCTCCAGGTTTCGCCACATATCAAAGATCAACTGAAGGTGGTCATTCGAAAATGGTGTGGATTGAGTAGAGGTTGCTCAATTTTTCCAACTGTATCCTCATGAGGCGCTGTGTCTGCATCAGAAGTTGTTGGTGGAATTTCTTCCATGGCTAGTCCAACGGTGGTGTTTCGGGCTATTCAATCTGTCAGCCAACTGGGGGGAATTTCTTCCTCAACCACGCAACCACCTTGCTCCATAGGGTGGGCCTGGGGATTGGTGATGATGCAAGGCTCTGGCAGAGCTTTCAAAGGTTGCATCTCGAGAGGAGGAATTTCTTCATCCACAGGGAAGCTTCTAGGATCCAGCATGGTATTGGAGAGCGGTGGAGGCGAGTGCGGAGCATTAAGGAAAGGCGAAGGAAAATCAAGCCAATTCTGGCCAATGCCAGGAGCGCTGGTGGTTGGAAGAGAGGGCTGCGAGCCATTAGGGCGGTTGCGTCGAGCAATTATGGCCCTCTTTTGGGTTTACCATGCCCTCTGGACATGATGGAAGAATTGCAGCAGACGATGGGGCAGGGAGGCCAATTAGACTTCCGGTCCAGAGAAAAACAGGTTAGAGGTACAACGCTGGTGAGATGAAAACTGAAGAGGGTAACTAGCAAAGGGATGGAAGCCATTGGACGAAGGTGAGAATGCCCGCAGCATGAAGGCTTGGAATACTAGAAGAACAAGAGAGCCAATAGAAAGAGTGCTCGATGACTCTTACCTTCATAGAGGCTGGTGACGTGATTGTGAGGAGCACCATGAAAGCGGAGGTGACACCAACCCGATGCCTCGTACTTGCTCCAGTGCTCCAGCTCTGGTTCGCGTGGGGAGCCATTAAATTCCTTGTGGTGTAGTAGCGCACTACCATAACTGCAGTGCGAGAGCCCGTCATTC
>JZKD02S1674993.1:20943-32556 GCA_000966675.3 Picea glauca
ATGATGTTGGTACATATTGATGAGTCATAGTTGATGAGTACTTGAAACATGATTGGTACATACTTGGTACATGGTTGGTTTCACTTTTTTATGGTACAGGTTGATTACAGATTGTCTGTAACAGGTTGGTGCATGGTTGATGCACTTGTTTATGGTACAGGTTGATTACAGGTTGAGGTACAGGTTAATGCATGGTTGATGCATGGTTTAGGTTTATTGGTACATGTTTATAGTGGTATATCTCACAGTGATAGTGTGACAATGGTTCCATCATTCTACTTCTACTTCAAGGCGGTTGGATGGGGAAAGGACAAGTGGTTGTAGCCACCTTCTGGTTGTAGCTGGAGAACATAGGGGGTTGTAGCCTCCTTTTGGTTGTAGCCAGAGAATTGGGGAGTTGGATATTCCCTCAGGTTGTAGCCTGAGAAACTAGGGTGTTGGAGCCTCCTTCCAGTTGCAGCTGGAAAACAAAGGAAGTTGGTGCTTCCAATGAATGTAATTCTTCAAGACATATAAGTTAAAGCATTCCGTGGTTTTCTCCCGATAAAGAATTCCATGGTTTTCTCTTGATTCTGTTCAATTCAATTTGTTGTTTGGTAGCAACATAGTTCGATGTGAAATCGTTGCGGATTTACACTGTACAATCCTTTTTCAATGCAATTGTAGGCGGAAACCAACAGGCTTTTAGCTGCTTGAATCAACACCTTTCTCCATATCTCTTAGAAAATATGTCGACAATTGGAAGTTGACAAGAATACCTTGTAAACATGGCACTGCCATATGAAAAAGGAAATGTGGAGGGTGGCATATTCTGTTTTCAATGGCTATCTATCATATTCAGAGTAAATATCCAGGTTTGATCGGCCCTGCCAGATGACACTGTCCATTCCTGGTCTATTGATTCAAATTACGATCGAACAATTGACATCTTCTCGTTGAAAACAGATACGACACATATCCATTATCAACCTTTGCCTGGACATATCACTGGTTCAGGGTCCAATGTCCATGCCACCTAAATCACATCGAATATGCATACACGTGGCATGATTTTTAATGAGAATGAAATTCCTCCCAGTTGTGATAAGGCCATACGGGGCTTAAACAAAAAATGTAGACTAAGTTATGACAACTTGAAAAAGGTCATGCGTGAAATTTGTCCTAGTTGTGATGAGGCCATACAGGGCTTAAACAAAAAGTGTAGACTAAATTATCACAACTTGAAAAAGTTCATGCGTGAAATTTGTCCCAGTTGTGATGAGGCCATACAGGGATTAAACAAAAAACGTAGACTAAGTTATCACAACTTGAAAAAGTTCATACGTGAGAGAAAAAAAAACATTGGTGGTACAAGAAATATTGTTGGTCCAGGGTCTAGTGTCAATGCCATCCAAACCACATCGAATGTGCATAAGCGTCACATGCTATTTAATCAGAGTGAAATTCATCCCAGCTGCCATGAGGTCATCCTGCCCTTGAACAAGAAACATAGACTAAATTATCACAACTTGAAAAAGGTCATACGTGAGAGAAAAAAATACACTGTTGCACTTCCTTATAGAGAGAAATCGACATATCACAATCTAAAAAAATTGTTCATGCACAACACAACAGAAACAGGTACGGTCGCATATCCCACAATGGTCATGCAACTGTTCGAGAGGAAAAAATCACATTTCGTGGGCTAGAAGGAACACCGTGCACTACTACCAATGAAAACCAACAAACACTTTCTACCCATACTTCCCTACCGAATAAATATGCAAGACATACCCACATGAAACAAATAAAAAACACTCCTTCCATTGCATGTGCAATTTGTGATCAATTGAATTTGGAAAAAAACAGTAAGTCTTTCACGCCCGATTTGGAAGCAGAATACCTTTGCTTGATAGTACATGATAAAACATTTTTCAGTGGAAAAATTTGTCTTCCATGCAAACGGTTGCTTGAAAATGGAAAACTACCACAATTTGTAACCCCTGACCAAATAATATGTAATACACCACCGCTAGATGTAAGTGGACTTATGGAATTTGAAGAGAGACTCGTGTCTCTGCGAATTTCATTTGCACAAATCAGGCCCTGGCGCTATAAATGACCCCAGATGGGCTTAACATGATGAATTATTAATGTGCATGTTCAACTAGATGTTGTGCAAAAATCCTTGCCACAATTCATTAGCGATACAATGACAATTGTTGTGGCTCTCAAAAGACGCTTGCAATACAAAAATGTGTATTAGACAGGAAAAGTGCGTGTGCATGTTGTTATGAAAGCATTAAAAGAATTATGTTCCAGGGCCCTGTACAAAGCACAAAAAATTTGTATAAATGAGAACTGGAACAATGTTCTTAGAGAAGAGGATGAAAACTTTGCATAGACTCTCAAAACTACTAGTGAATTTGATACAAGTGATGAATCGGAGAATGAAACACCTGCTGAGACATTGGTGCATGGATTCACTGATTCACTGTGCATTCGTAACTTGCAAGACATGATTGTCGAAATTGCACATGCTGAGGGGCAACATCCACTTGGAATATTCAAGGAAAAATTAGCTAAGGAAATGAACTTCCCAACACTCTTCTATGGAGATCCACGTCCCACTGACATTACAAAATGATTTTGTTACTATAAAATAGTTCGAGGGGAGCTGCTACATTCAAGCGGTGACTTCTCCTGTCAAATAACAAATTTGTTTTTCAAAACAATACAGATAATAATAGAGCAAGTGTTGTCTTGCATGTGGGTCCGAATAATAAAATCCTAGTTACAAGGAAGAATGTTGTTGGCCAAGGATGTCAAGTACAAAGTAAACCTAGAAAAAATCCTGAAATCTGATATTGGATACATATTTAAAAAACATTCGCATCTCTCCTGACTATTTGCAACAAAACAAGAAAACTATTTTTTCAATGATCCGACAATTGGGTCCGCCAACATTTTTCATCACATTTACAAGTGCAGAGCATTGCTGGGATCCATTGGTGGTTACAGTATCTGACTTGCATAGGAACATGAAACGTAAAAAACAAACCGATGCACTGGAAAATAATGACATTGACTACCTCATAAGAAAATACCCAGTGACATGTACTCGCTACTATAGACATAGAATAAATGCTTTGAGACAATTGACATGCCACGATGAAACGTTTTTCGGAAAAATATCAGACTACTTTTTTGTGACCGAATTCCAGAATAGGGGGAATGAACATGACCACGCACTGTTGTGGTTAGAGGGTGCACCAGTCTATGGAGCTGACAACAATTCACAGATCAAGCAGTTTGTGGAAAAATAAATAACATGAAACACAAATCATTTGGATCCAGAACTTGCCAAAGTTCATAGAAATTATCATACAAAAAGTTGTAGAAAACGAAAAAACTCGCATTGTAGATACAACTTCCCCGTGCCGCCAATGAGAGAAAAAAGAATCATAGATCTACTTAGTTTATAGGACAATGTTGTCGTTTAGAAATCTAAATCCTTGTTCGCTTTTCTAGAACAAGGAGAGTTTGACGAGTTGATGAGCTTCGATGACTTCTTGACAGAGCTAAATGCATAAAAGAGAGAATAAAACAACCATAAGCATAAAACAACCTCAGAACAAATGCGTAACAGAGAGAATAAAACAACCATAAGCATACCATTCACCATATATAAATAGAAAACATCAGAACACCATGAAATCTGATTCAAAGCTTTAGATATTAATTCAAAGCTCCTATACATGGGTTCTTCCTTTCAACTCTCTGCTACAACTCTCTTCTTCTATTCCTTGCTAATGATACAAAAACTACTATGATACAAAGGCGAGGGTGTCTATATCTGTTTTCCATCCTACTCTTTTAAACTGTCTAATCTATTAATTCAAACCTACCTACTTTCATTTACTGGGATTAAATGCCTTTTACATTGACAGATGAGAGAAAATCGCTCACGATCTGTTTACAACAACCAGATATAAATGCAAGTACACTTCTAGCTACTACATTAATATCCGCTCCTTAATCTTTCAAAAATATTTCCAAATGTGCAAAACGTGTGTTGCGCTTTCCCCAGCTGTCTTCCACCTTCATGCTCGCTTGGATGGCTGCTTACGATGCTCCCGCATCATACTCCCTCACTTGAAAATTTTCATGAACTCCTGTTCATGAGCTCCTGCATGGTCTGTCCATGCTTATGAATTTTTGCTTCATCTTTCCAACTGGAATCTTCAACTGGATGTCCTTTCCACTTGACCAAGTATTCAAAATACTCTTTTTTACTGGTCTTCCTGTTGACTCTCTTGTCAATTATACTTTCCATCTGTGGCTTTTTATCTACATGCATTTGTTTTGTCCATTGAACTTCTTTCTGTTCCTCCTCTGCTACTGCTTCTTCAGCGCTGTAAGGGTACAAATCCGTAACATTGAATATAGGTGAAATTCCGATCCCATCGGGTAATTCAATCTCATATGCGTTTGCCCTAAATTTCTTCATGACCTTGCATGGTCTAATCTTTTTCATCTTCAGTTTGTTATATGTTCCTCTTGGGAACCTCTCCTTCCTTAGATGTGCAAGAATCAGATCACCAACTTCAAATTGAAGTTCTCGCCTGTGTTGATCTGCTCTGCGCTTGTATTCTTGATTTGAATTCTGTAATCGTTCCTTATTTCGGCTGTGAAGCTCCTTCATTGCTTCTACAAAATTCTTTGCACTAGCACTCCTGAATTCATTTTGTTTTGAATCTTTCAATTCAGAAACTCCCCTTGGATGCATTCCATATAAAATCTGGAATGGACTCTGCCCTGTGCTTCTGTTAAGTGAATCATTGTAAGCAAATTTCACCTATGGCAGAATGTGATCCCACTGACTGTGGTGTTCAGTCACTAAGCTCCTCAACAAATCTCCCAAGCTTCTGTTCATGACTTCTGTCTGCCCATACGTCTAAGGATGATATGCTGAGATAAAAGACAAACTTGTCCCCAACTTCTTCCACAAATTCCTCCAGAAATGTCCCATGAACTTGGTATCTCGATCAGAAACAATACTCCTTGGCAAGCCATGAATTCTGATGACTTCCTTGAAAAACAGGTTCGCAATATGAGTTGTGTCACTGGTTTTTTGGCATGGTATGAAATGTGCCATCTTTGAAAATCTGTCGACAAACCACAAAGATCGAATCATAGCCTCTTCGCATTCTTGGCAGTCCCAATATGAAATCCATGCTCACTGCGTCCCACGGCCTCTTTGGTATGGGTAATGGCTGGTATAACCCTATATTCTGTCTTTTCCCTTTCGTGTGCTGACAAATTCTGCATCTGTCCACAAATTTCTTAACATCTGTCCTCATCCTTGGCCCAAAATATGAGCCATTCAACTTTGAGAACGTCTTATCATGACCGAAGTGTCTGACCAATCCACCACTGTGTTTTTCCTTCAACAAATTCTCCCTCATGGAGCATTTTGGAATACATAGTTGATTGCCCTTGAATAATAATCCATCCTGGATCATATATTTGGTCCACTGGCTTCTGTCCCTGAGAATTGGATTCTCAGACGCTTCATACGCTTCCTTAAAATCTGGGTCATCCCTGTACATTTCTTTGAGGTTATAAAAACCCAAAGTTTTGACTCTGAATTCCTACATAAGCAAACATTTTCTGCTCAAAGCATCAACAACTTTGTTACTAGTTCCAAAAATATGCTTAATCACAAAGGTAAAATTCTGCATGAATTCAACCCATTTAACATGTTTTTGGTTCAACTTCTCCTGTTGAGTTACGAATTCTAAAGCATGATTATCACTATACAAAACAAACTCTTTAGGAACCAAATAATGTCTCCATTTCTTCAGTGCTTGTATGACTGCATAAAATTCTTTGTCATATGTTGAGTACTTGATCTTCGCTTCATTCAGTTTTTCACTGAAGTATGCGATCGAACTGTCATCTTGGCTCAAGACCACTCCAATTGCAAATCCACTCGTGTCACACTTGACCTGGAATGTCTTGCTAAAGTCTAGCAAAACCAGAATTGGTTGTTCAATGATCTTCTTCTTCAGCAGGTTGAAACTCTTCTCTGCTTCCTCCGCCCAGTGAAAAGATTTTTGTCTTTTCTTCACCGTATCCATCATTGGTGCGCTAATCCCACTAAAATTTCGGATGAATTTCCTATAGAAACTAGCCAAACCATGGAAGATTAGAACTTCAAACACACTCTTCGGCGATGGCCAATTCTTAATCGCATTTACCTTTTCCGGATCCATTTTCATCTCATTTGCAGAGATAAAAAAACCCAAATAAATGAGTTTTGTCCTCATAAATGACGATTTCTTCATATTTATCAGCAATTTCTCTTGCTCTAATCTTCTCATCACTGCAGCTAAATGCTTTAAATGCTCTGCTTCCATTTTACTGAAAATTAATATATCGTCAAGATATACAATGACAATTTTCCCTATAAAATCCTTCAGGACTTCATTCATCAGCCTCATGAAAGTACTGGGTGCATTATTTAAGCCAGATGGCATGACAAGCCATTCATACAACCCCTCATTCGTCTGGAATGTTGTCTTCCATTCATCACCTTCTCTCATTTGAATTTGATGATCCCCGCTTTTCAAATCAATTTTTGAAAAAAATCTTGTTCCACTCAAGCAATCCATCAAGTCGTCCATCCTTGGCAATGGGAACTTGTATCTTATGGTAATCTTATTGATCGCCCTTGAGTCTGTACACATCCTCCAGCCTCCATCTTTCTTTGGTCTGAGCACTGTCGGAACAACACATGGACTCAAGCTTTCTCTAATCAATCCCTTGTCCATTAAGTCCTGGACCTACCTCTTAACTTCTTCATTCTCCTGCGGCGTCAACCTGTACGCGACTTTGTTTGCTAAACTGGCTCCAGGTATAAGATCAATGTGATGGCTTATACTTTTGATTGGTGGCAACGAACAAGGTAGTTCATCCACTACTATATCAACAAACTCTCCCAACAATTCCTGGATTTCTTCTGGTAGATCATCTATTCTCGTATTGGTCAAAACAATTTTGGGCTTCCTGACCACAATAAATTGTGTGTCTTCCTTATTCTTAACCTCTTTAAGAATTTCCTTCCCACTCATGAGAAGTACAGTGTTGCTCATCTCTGTTTTCACCTCTTGGTTTTTAATCGGCAACAACATGTGCATCCTACCATTCTTCTCCAGGGTGTATGTGTTCTTTCTCCCATCATGAATCACATTCCTATCATATTGCCATGGTCTACCCATCAATAGATGACAAACATCCATGGGAATGACATCACATAATATTTAATCCTTATATCCTCCTATTTTAAATTCAACTAAACACTGTTTAGTGACATTTACCTGATGTCCTTTTTGTAGCCATGAAACTCTGTATGGGCTTGGGTGTACGATAGTCTCCAGCTCCATATTTTCTACCATCTCTGTAGATACGAGATTGTCTGTGCTACCACTATCCACTATGACTTTACATACCCTGTCTTTGGTTTTGCAAGTAGTCTGAAACAGACTGTTTCTTTGGGTTGGGTTCTCTGCCTCCTTCTCTGGTGTTAAGAGAACTTTCCTAATCATCAAGGATCTTCCGCCCTCAGCATCTTCTGCCTCAACATTTCGTCCTTGTGTTTCGATAATGTGAGTTTCACCACCTTCTTTCTTCCTATCTGGACACTCATAGGATTTATGTTCGATTTTTCCACAGACAAAGAATTTCACTTCACCGCCTTTGCCTCTTCCTCTTCCTCTAGCTTGAGGAAAATTATTTCTATTAGCATACTTCCCTCTCTGTGAGCTTCCTCCTCTCTCATGTTGAGTTTGAGGTTTCTTTCCCTCTTCTTTAGATTTCTGAGTTCTATCTTGGGCAATTGTTTTGCCTCTGGCTTGACTTCTACCTCGGCTTCTTTGACCTTGTTTCCGGCTCAACTTCTCTTTAGCTTTCAGAGCCATATGATAAGCATCTTACATAGTACAAAGGATCATCATGCTCATCTCATCCTGAATGTCATATCGCAGACCATTCATGTACCTGGCAACTTTTTCATCATCGCTTTCCTGATGACCTGCTCTAATGTTTATCTTGTAGAATTCTTCAGTGTATTCTTTCAATGACATCATCTTCTGTCTCAAATTTTGCATCTTCCAAAATAGAGTGATTTGATAATCCTTGGGTATGAATTTGGCTTTCATCTTTGCAACCATTCTATCCCAGCTTTTGATTTTCTGCTTTCCCTTGCAGCGTCTGTCAGCCTGCAGTTCATCCCACCATAGTGCTGCATGCCCTTCAAGTCTAGTAATGACATGTTTGACTTTCTTGTCTTCCTCAACATATTCATAGTCGAAGTATTTATCTAGAGCTCTAATCCAATCTAGAAGCTCTTCAACATCCAGGTTTCTCTCATACACTGGAATGTCCATTTTTGCTCTGGCACCTATCCTTGCAACAACCCTGAATAGGCGTGCATCCACATCATCTTCGACTACAAGTTCTTCTCCTTTGTTTCCAGCTTCATTTTCACCTTTAGCCTCGTTGATATCCCCAACATCAACTGTGCGCCTTTGTGCTATCTCCATTGCATCAAGCCTGGCACGTAACTCGCGCATTTCCCTTTCCACTGTTGGATTGGGCATTGGTCTGTCTCTTCTTCTCGGCGGCATGGATGTAAAATGTTCCTCTTTTATCTGCTACAGAAAACAAAGATTTTTTTCTGTGCTCTGATACCACTTTGGTGCAGACCCCCGACCCTCGAGTCGAGATCCGCTCAGGATCATTCTAAATCTGCCCTTCTGAGTCTGATCGACTCTTTGATTTTCCCCACAGGGAATCCCTCTCACACACGACGGTGTATCCACAAGTCCTTATGAGTATGCCTCGTGTGATCAAACACAAAACATCACTCAAATCTTCTGACCTCAATAAGATGATCGTGCTCTTTTCCAATCTGAGACTGCGAATTTCGTGATTTCACAATTCCTGTTGTAGAGTCTCCGCTCTTCAACCCACTGAAAACTAAAATGTCGAAATACCAAAATCTTCGGTCGTGTCCTCCTCCACAGCTGTATCGAGTTTCGCGACTTTGGGAGTTCCGAAACAAAGAACCCTGACCTCTTGTCTATGAAAATACCGAAATGCCGAATCTCGATGCATTCAACAAAGGCTGGCTTCCAATGAGACTTTTCGCCGATTCAGAGTTTCCAACTTCATGACTTTGCGAATCTGGATGCAAGGCTCTCGGTTCTCCAACCTTCAAAACCCCAAAATGGTCAATGGGTATTGACACTACCTGGCAACGAGTATGTGGCACCTATCTTCTCAACTGGCCTCAGTCTCTGACGTAGATTCCTGCCACCTGTCACTCTTTCCAGCTTTCAAAACTTGAACAAGCCTTAGACTACCATTCCCCTACCACTTCGAAACCCTGAATTCCAAAATGACGCCTTCTATGGAATCTATGGCTGATAGCCTCCCTTTAGATCCAACGACCCACGTTAGTTCGGGCTTTCAGGTACCGGGAGTTCGAAACTCTCGACCCCAAAACACTTGTCACCACAATCCCTGAGTTCCCAAGCCCTGAAACATCGAAATTCCGAATGCCACTTCACAATATTTTGCGTTTTGCAACTCCGGGGTTTTTCAATGTAAAGGCCCCTGGCTCCTTGTCATCAGGATTTCTGGTATTTTGAATCCGGAATTACCGAAATCCCGGAATTCTTCACTTAACAATTCATTTCGCGATTCGAGAGTTAAAGTGACCAAGGATTTTGGCTTACACTCCGAACTTACAAACTCCGAATCCCTGAAATGAGCTGACGGCTCAAAACAGATCACGATCAACGGTCCATGTTGACTCCTGATACCAAAGTGATGGATTCGTCCTCCCCTATCTACCTTGCAACTTCTCTGGATCCTACGGTCCTCACGAGTTCTCCACAGAGAATTTCAACAGCTCGTTCCTTCCTTGAATACTTCCGTGAAATGAACTAGTGTTCCTTGTCTGAATTTGGCTTCTGCAAAGCGACTTCGCTCCATCTCCCTTTTAACACTTCAAAGGCACTAACCCTTTGAGATTTCACTTGCAAACTTGAGTCTCAAAAGGACTCCTGCACGCATTCCTTGCGACGATCTTTCAAATACTTCTAAGTATTTGATTCTTCATCTCTGTGCACCTTCTGCAACAGTAGTCCCTTACCTTTCAACCTTAGTTGATGAGTTTAAGGCCTCGACTAGCCTGCACACACCTTGCACGGCTTTTGTGCTTCACCTACACTTCTACTGGAATGAGAACAACAGTATCTCTCCTGATCTTTCTAAGATAAAACTCAGAACCCTTGTCAACGCACACCTTGCAGACGTTTCACTACACTCCTTGCAGGAACTTTTCTCACTCAGGAAGAGAAACAATTGAAACTCATTCTCTCTCTCTCTCTCAGACTTCAAACATTCAACATGAAATCATGCATACACATCATAACCTCATAACAAATGCATAACAGAGAGAATAAAACAACCATAAGCATACCATTCACCCTGTATAAATAGAAAACATCATAACACCATGAAATCTGATTCAAAGCTTTAGATATTAATTCAAATCTTCTGTACATGGGTTCTTCCTTTCAACTCTCTGCTACAACTCTCTTCTTCTATTCCTTGCTAATGATACAAAAACTACTATGATACAAAGGCGAGGGTGTCTATATCCGTTTTCCCTCCTACTCTTCTAAACTGTCTAATTTATTAATTCAAACCTACCTACTTTCATTTACTGGGATTAAATGCCTTTTACATTGACAGATGAGAGAAAATCGCTCACGATATGTTTACAACAGCCAGATATAAATGCAAGTACACTTCTAGCTACTACATTAATATCTAATCCTTAATCTTTCAAAAATATTTCAAAATATGAAAAATGTGTGTTGCGCTTTCCCCAACTGTCTTCCGCCTTCATGCTCGCTTGGCTGGCTGCTTATGATGCTCCTGCATCATGAGTACAACCAAGCCATACAATGTATGCTTAAACAACCAACAGTTTTCCTTAAACGGAAACTTTCCCATATCTGGAACAACAATTTCTCCAAGGACATGCCAGTTATGTGGAATGTAAATATAGATGCGCAGTATATCCTCAATGCATATGTTGCAACATCGTACTATACCTCGTATATAACAAAGGTTGACAAATATATGACAATTCCATTAAGAAGAATATGAAAAGGACATGAAAGAAGTCATATTGATGCCATACAAATGATACGTACGCTTGGCAATACATTTCTTAATCTTCAACAAATGTCTGCTCAACAAGTAGCCCACATTGCACTTTCCCTGCCCCTCTATTGTAGTTCAAGAAATGTCGGGTATCATAAACAAAAATATACATATCTCTCATATATCTTAGATAAGATATTCCAACCAAATCTCCATGATCTTCTCCTTAGATAAGATATTCCAACCAAATCTCCATGATCTTAATAAAAACAAACAAATAAAAATAATAATTGTTTTTGTTTCATTTTAGTTATAAAACAAAAGCACTAAAAACAAACAAACAAATTTAAAAATTGAAAAAAAATAACAAAAACAAACACTATATATATA
>JZKD02S1674993.1:78965-105172 GCA_000966675.3 Picea glauca
GGTAGTAGTGGACAGAGGGAAAGGCCCATGAGGCAAAGGTTTCAAGGAACTAGTGACAAGAACCTCGGGATTAGGACCGGAAAAGAATTAGGAAAGCAACCAGGAACAAAGGGATCGGATGGGGGAAGAAGCCAGAGAAACCCAGAATGATGCGCAAGAACCAGCGAACCCCAATGGGGTAGAAGGGCGCAACCCATGTAAACCTAAAACAACACTGATACCCAAGGTGATACTAGAAGATCCACAAACACAACTCTTCCGAGACCAGATGAAGACGCATGCACTAATTTGCAAGTTCATGGGTTTGTGGCCCACAGAAAGAACGTTGCGCAACTAGATAAAATACCAATGGAAGCCAAGAGGGGAAGTGGAACTCCACCTGGGTTCGAAAGGCTTCTTCACAGCAGTATTCATGAACTTGGAGGATAGTGATAGAGTCTTTGAGGGGGGGGGGCATACTTCCACACCTCAGCAGGACTGTACATGTGGCCATGAAAGGAAAACTTTTCCCCAGAGAAAGAAACCTTCAATATTGTACCCGTCTGGCTGAGGATTTACTCTCTGTCGCTAGACTATTGGCCACCCTCCACCTTCGAAGCAATCGGGAACAAACTTGGAAAATATGTGAAGACATCGAAAGCAACCCTAAAAGGGAGATATACCTCCTATGCAAAAAACTGCATAGAGATGGATGTTTCGAGGGCACTCCCAGAAGCCATAAGCCTGGAATTCAAGAATGAGGAATCGATACAAAGAATCCACTACGAGAAGATCCCATTTAGATGCAGAAGATTCCATGAACATGGGAACCTATTTAGAAAATTCTCTCTCAATAAGAAACAAGAAGAGAAAAACACCAAAATACAGCAAGACGAGGATGGGTTTATCAAGCCGAACCACAGAAACAGAGCAAACAAGAAAACAAGTAAAGCCCCAATGGGAAGTAACCCAGAAGCCAGGAATCGAACGGAAGGGTGAGACAAAACCAACAAAGGGGAAGAAGGAGGAAAGGAAAAGGAAAAATCCAAAGAAGCTAAGGAACAAGTGCCAAATGAGAACACAAATAGTCCAATAAATAAGATGGAACAAGGGGATAGCACAACTCCTATGGATGGAGAAACCACAGATGTCAACACCCCCATGGAGGAGGTAGACAGAGATGTGGAAATGACACCAAGAGTGGTAGGTACAGAAGATATTGATCTCTGAGATATTGTGGAAAGGGAAGGCATAGATCTTCTGAATATACTGGAGCAATAGAAAAGGCAGAACGTAGACAATGTACCAACGGAGAAACTAGATTGTATCCAATACCTATTCCTCCTAAGGGAGGAAGCAAAATCCAAAGGTCTCAAGCACATGCATGAGGAGATAAGACACTTAGGAAACAAAGCAGGCGAGGGACAATCAAGAATCTCACCTACGCAGATGAGAAGGAAGAAAGGCAGGAAATCAAACAGCGTAGCCCTACAAGAACTAGGAGATTTGTTGATAAACTCAGGTAAGATCAAAAATATCTTTCCCAAATCTTCCCCACATGTTTAAATGAAGATTATAACATGGAATATTAGAGGCCTAAACATCCCACGAAAGAAAAGAATCCTTAAAAACAGATTGAGGAAGGAACAACCAGACCTTTGTTTCATCCAAGAGACAAAATGTACCGTAGACAGAATGGAAACAATCAGTAAAAAACAATGGATCAAGTACAATACGTTGGATGTCGAAGGACAGCAGATGGCAGGCAGTATTCTCACTTTGTGGAACCCATAAGTGATGAATCTACTAATAGTCAAAGCCACCAGACACACACTTTTGGTTAACATGCAAATCATAGGTAACACAGAGGTGATTCTATGCACTAATTTGTATGGTCCCCAGATGTTGGAAGACAAGAGAAGAATTCTGTTAGACCTAGAAAACCTAAAATCCCGCTCCAACAACCTCCACTGGATCCTGGCTGGGGACTTCATCATTATCACGACACTTGTGAAAAAAAGAAAAGAGGAACCAAGAGATTGGATAGAGATGCGGAAGATTTTTCAGGTTTCATTGACATAGTGGAGATGGTGGACATCAAAACTAGTAATGGCTAGTTCACCTGGAACAACAAAAGGATAAATCAACATCAAATAGCAACGAAGCTAGACAAATTCTTGGTGTCGGAATCCATCATTCTACAGGGTTTAACTTTAGATTGCAACATCCTTCCCTGCGGGGGTTCAGACCACTGGCCAGTCCAACTGGAAGCAAACTTCCAAACCACTATGAAGAATAGACCCTTCAGATTCGAGAAATTTTGGATCGAACATCCCACCTTCAAGGATAACATCAGCCAATGGTAGCGGGAGCAACAATCGGAGCAAGGGACAAGGATGTTCAATCTCTACAAGAAACTCAGGTACATCAAACATAAACTCAAGGATCGAAAAAGCAAGAGATCCAAATGACCCAGGAATGGAAAGTAAGATGCTAGCAGGAAGAGACTCTATGGTACCAAAAATCAAGAATCGGGTGGCTAAAGGAAGGGGAGTGGAATACAAAGTTTTTCCATAGAACAACCATTGCTAGAAGAACCCACAACAAAATCCTGAAAATTCAATATCAAGATAGGATCGAGAGAGAGTCACACAAGGAGATTGAAAACATATTGGTAAACCACTTCCATGGGATAGCCCAGGAACCCAACCAGGATTGAACGGAGGCCATACAAAGGAACAAAATATCAACCTAAACAAACCCGTCACTAAGGAGGAAATTGACCAAGTGGTCCAAGAGATGCCCAATGGAAAGGTCCCAGGTCCAGATGGTTTCACAATGAAAATTTTCAAATCCTGTTGGGAAGTGGTCAAACATGACGTTTATGGGGTGGTGGAAGACTCCAGATGCTTAGCCTCAATTCTGAAAGCGCTAAATGCCACAATGATTACAATAATCCCCAAAGAAAATTAAGCAAGGACCCCAAATCGCCATAGACCCATAGCTTTATGCAACGTGGTTTTCAAGATAATCTCCAAAGTCATAGCCAATAGACTGAAACCTCTCCTACCCACACTGATTTCACAAGAACAGGTAGGTTTTGTAGAAGGGCGACAAATTGTGGACAACATCATCCATGCCCATGAGCTGATACACACACTGAAAATCTAGAGGAGAGGGGGAATGATAATCCAACTTGACCTAGCAAAGGCTTATGAAAAAATTAGTTGGCACTATATGGTCAAGACTCTAGAAGCTTTTGGCTTTGCGCAACACTAGATAAATTGGATTGTCAGACTACTCTCAATGACAAGTTACTCTCTTTTAATCAATGGAGCCCTAGCCAAACCCTTCTGGCCTTCAAGAGGCATCAGACAAGGAGACCCGCTATCACCTTTCATGTTCATTCTGATGATGGAAGGACTCAATAGAAGAATAAAAAGCACAACTGCAGCAAGAGAAATAACATGCATCAAACCTTTCGAAAACTTCCCTACCTCCACGCACCAACAGTTCGTTGATGACACCTTACTCCATGGCACACCCACGCTCAAGGAAGAGAAAGCCTATAAAATAATCTTAAAAGAGTTTGGGGAAGCCTCGGGAGCGGAGATCAATCACTCCAAATCCATGATCTATTTCTTCAAGACCAACCCAACAATTCAAAGAAACCTGGCAAATATTTTAAGGTTTGAATGCAAAACGCTCCCAACAAAATACTTGGGAATCCCCCTGACGGATAGAGCATGCAAAATGGAAACATGGGAAGGAGTGATCAACAAACTACAGGAGAGGGTGAAAAACTAGACTCACAGATCCCTCAACCTAGCGAGGAGACTTATCCTGACCAAAGCGGTCCTGTAAGTAATTCTGACCTATATGATGTCAGTGTTTCCTGCTCCCAAAGGAATACTCCAAAAAATAAGAGCCATCCAAAGGGACTCCCTATGGCGAGGAGCAGAAGGTAAGAAAAAATGGGACCTTGTGGCCTGGGAGAAGGTTTGCAAACCCAAATGCAAAGGAGTCATAGAGTTACAAGACCCATAGGTAAACAACGAAGCCTAGGGGGAGAACTCTGGTGGAGATGGGTCAAAGAACCCAGGATGGAAAATCCGGACAGGGAGGAACTCCAACAGGCGATGACCGCGCAAGGAAAAATCAAAATCCATCACTACTAGAAACAAGAAAATGACCGCGACAGATGGAGGATCTGGGACAAACTCAATCCACAAAATAGAGATCGAATCGCAACAATAACGAAAGAGGTGGAGGAGGAATTGGGGAAAAGGAAAATTGTAGTCTTAGAAGAAGAGGACCAACTAAGATGGGGCAGGAAAAATGGTGGGGACTTCAACTTAAAATAAGCATGGAACTACATCGTGGACAAGGACCAAGAAGATCTGACGCAACAGTGGGGAAAGATTTGGGACAGCCGCCAGTGGCCAAAAATCAAAATATTCAAATGGCTAGTTCTTCACAACCGAATTCTAACCTGGGAAAACCTAAGAAAAAGGGGTTTCATAGGCCCATCACGTTGCCACCTCTGTCAAGCTAAGAAAGAAACAATGAATCATCTCCTCGATGAATGTAAATACACAACAGAGATCTGGGATTGGGCGACAGGCATCTTTCGCCAGTCCAATAAGACCCGAGGTAACATCAATGCAACCATCAACAACTGGAATGAGAGTTACAACAAAAATGAAATGGTGAACCTCTGTTGGAATATCATGCCAGGGATGATCATATGGGCAATTTGGAAATAAAGGAACTGACGCATCTTCATGAACGAAATCCTTCCGGAAGGGAAACTCAAGGAAGCAATAATCTCACAAATATGAGAAACGATGCAGAGCCACAACTGCCAGACTAGAAAAGTGCAACTCATAGGCCAGGACTCATGAATCTTATAAGTCTTTCACCTAAATGATCAGTGCAACAACACACAGGTAGGGTGGTCACCGCAACTCCAATTAGGAGAGTGCAACTGTACACCACCTCCGGCAGGGTTCCTCAAGTTGAATTTTGACGGGGCGACAAAAGGAAACCCAGGAATGACAGGGATGGGAGGGGTGATCAGAGATAGTGATAGAAACATAATCTGGTTGTACGTTGGGAGTATGGGAAAGTCAACCAACAACGCAGCGGAATTTGGAGCCCTGGAGCTCGGTCTTGAAATTCTAATCCGCGAAAGGATGACCAACACCATAGTGGAAGGTGACTCCACCCTGGTCATCAACACAGTGAAGAGACTCCAAAATGGCACCAGAGTGGGAAAGGTATAGAGACACTAGTGCTTGGCACATTCCCTACAAAAAATCTAGGAGCATCTACAAACGATTAACATAGTGGAGTTGCACTGGGTACGCAGGTCAGCAAATGGCCTGGCAGACATAATTGCCAATGAGGGGGTTAACAAGGAAGGACCGGAACTAGATACTACCTGGATCAACATCCTAGAAGGGAAATTCATAAGGGACGACATCCAACTAGCGACAAAAGATCGTGACAACAAATTAAACAAGGAAGGACACATCGAGGAGGGCAGCAGAAGGCACGAAGGACCCAGGCAGGATATGACTGCCCAACACTCGACCACCAATCACAATGCAGGATCATATTATAAAATAGGCAAGGGTATGGCAACAAGGTCATGTCAATAGTAAGATTTGTGGGGAAAGACCGTGGGAAAGTATCAATGACAAACAACAAGCAACGAATGATGTAAGGCAAGAGGGATTGACACAGACCAGTATCGACCCACCACGCCAAAAATCAGGTACGGGGAGTTGCACAGTAGGATATCAAGCGAGCAAGGGCAAGGGCCTGTACACGGATAACGGCCAAGTCATAATGATCATACGTACCGTGACAGGGAAAAAGGACGGGAAGGCTCACCTCTACGGGCAGACCATGATTGGAAGGATGAGCCAACAGTAGGGAAGTTTCAATAAGAGAAGAAACAACAGAAATAGATGCAAACAGAAAGAGCGCAACTACAGAGGCCACCACAGACACAAGGGCAGGGAAAAGAGGAGCCCCTGTGTAGATGGGAACAGGTTGAGAAACCAGCACAAGAGCTGCCATAGGCCAGACGGGATGGTGCAGATGAAACAAATGCATAGCAAAAGAAACCCCTTGGGGAAGGGAACTCAGAACAATCCCCAGTGGGTTTCAAGGATGGAGCAGGCGGCAAAAGATGCGGAGGGCACCTTTCACACTCTGGTTGCACCAAAAGGAAAGGCGACCATTACTCGGTTGGAAAAGGAAATCAAAGAAAAACGCAAGGGGAAAACATGGGATTCTCTTACTCAGGAAGCGAACTGGGTAACTGACCCATGAGCCACGCAGCCCAGGGAAACCCTCTACCACAAAACGATGGAGATGGTGTGGCAAACAAATATGTTGATTGGAAAAGTGAGCTCAGAAAGGGAGGACGCCAGACGGGAGAACAACAAGGAACACACGAAAATGCTGAATGAAATCCTGAGGCGCCTCAACAATCTGGAAACCATTACCAAATTGTTAACTGAGGTCGAGAAGGACCAGAGAGCCAAAATGGAGTGGTTGGCTGCTCAATTCCACCTCTACCTGCGCTACGTCCATCACATGGACATCATGCTAGCCAATGGGAACAGAGTGCCAGCACACATCAGAAAGACCCGCACAGTCTCCCAAAAGGAGGAGAACAAGGGCCAGGCAGATGAAGGAAAGAAACATATCATTATCCTGGACTAGTGTCTGGTTATTCTATTGTCAAGTCAGTCGGGTCAATCCTGTGCCAGTCTCAGTTTCTGTTATTCTTGTTTTTCTTTTTTCATGTATGTTGTGCTTATCTTGTCAAAAACTAGGTATGGTAGGACTGGGTTGGTTTCCCAAGGTGGCAGTCCAGTCATACCCCTTGCTTATTTCAAAAAATGCAACTCGGGAACCTTTGGCCTGGTTTCCTTTTTGGTAGACCAGAGATTTACCTTTTTTTGTATGATAACACTCCTTTAGTAATACAAGCTCTTAAACTCACTTACAAAAAAAAATATCTTGTTTCTAAATATGCAATTAGTGACCTTTAATTCTAACAACTCATCATGCAGGAACTGTATAGATTGTCATTGATGGGCAAAAGGCTCGAGGAGATCTCCTATTAATATGCATTAAACCAAGATTTTTGGAGGTTTATATTACGCCTTATGAGTGTTGATTTCAAAATCATGAAATGTCATTCGCACGTCATCAGGTTGGCACCTTCACGAAACCTCCAATCCTTAATTTCTCTTCTCCGTACCCACCACCTTCGCACTTCTAAATATGCAATAAGTAAGCTTTACTGCTAACAAATAATCATGCAACACCCATAGATATTTCCATTAATGAGTGAAAGGCGAGAGGAGATTTCCCATTCATAAGCATTGAACCAACATTTGCAGAGAGTTATATTATCGCCTCCAACTATTCATTTCAACCATCGTCTCGAGCAAACGAACGTTCTCGTAAACCTATGGCATCAACTCGACAACAATTCTGTGGATATACAATGAACATCTTCAGGCACGAGGACGAGAACTTCCAGTGGTCCAGGGCATATTCTTATTACTCATCCTATGTCGCCCAGAACGAAGTAATTTGGACCTCTGGGATTGCTCATGCAGGTTGTGTCCCTAAAGTTTTTAATTGTAAGGAGTTGGTCTCTTGGTGCGTTGATAAATTTATTTCAGACCAAAGAATTCATCCACTATGAAACCACTCTTATGTTTCTTTGTCACCTTAGGTCTTTCATCATATGTTGAGATTTCTGGAGCCAACATTGACATTCAAAGGAGAAGATTGCAAGCAGCTCCTAAGAAAGCATAATAATAGGTTGGACCTCTTGCCCCAGTTCTTGGAAGACTCGATGGTAGTTCCTGAAGATATCACAAGCTTCCAGGTTAGTTCATTTAGAAATCCATTTCGGGAAATTGTCTGGCTGTTTACAAGAATAACGGGACAGGAATCCACAACAACTATTTCCCAGATGGCTCTTTATATTTTCTATGTCACAGTCAAGAAACAAGCCATTTTTTATTGGGGCAAGCTAATTTCCCATGAAATTTGTTCCCAATTGTCAAGATTCAAAAAGGAGAAGAAATTTTATATGTCGTCCTACTTGGTTTTTGCAATAACACATTGCTACCAGTTTCCAAAACTATCTCTCTCCAAGAAGGTCAACTGGGAATTCGACCCAGTAACATTCTGGTACGAGCCCTTGTGGAAGCACAATGCCTCCCACTGTTTTTATGAGGTTTTTAATGGCTTTGTGTCTATTTTCAAAGTTTTGTTATTAGGAGAAGATGATCCACGCATATCTGACCAGACAACCGGGTTTTTGGACAGGAAGGGGGCACTTGAACATATGGATAATTACACTGTGATAAGGATTTTTGACTCTAGGGAAAAACCTGCTCTCCTTCCATGTCACATTATGGACAAAATGCTTGTTACAGAAGTAGCAAGGCAGTACAACTATTGGTTGCATCTATTCCAAGAGAAGAGAAAAAAATAGTTCATTCCTCTGCCTTGTAAAGTCGGGGACTTCATGTTGAAAAACATCAACAAAATTGAATAAATCGCGGCCCATTTTAGCAAATTGAACTTAAGATATGTTGAAAGCCTAAGAGGGTTCGACCCCAATAAATTGGTTTTACAACATTTATAAACACTTGGCTTCGACAATTCTTTTTTCAAAAAACACCTGCTCGAAAACAGAGACACTGACAACAACGCTCCTATTTCTAATGTCAACGACTTATACACACTGCAAAGCACCACTAAATTGTACAAGCAACAGGGAAACGACCCTAGTGAGAAGAGTGTTCAATCGACAGATAACACTCCCAAAAGTACGACATCTCGGAGCATTGCTCCAATGGCCCACCACAACAACAAAGAAACTCAAAGTTCTTCAAATGGAGGAGGAGATAACGACCCTCCTCACCCTAAAATTGATAGTTCTCATAGGCTTCCAGTTGACAAGAAGAGAAAAAAAAATGTGGGACAGGCAGAACAACCCAAAAATTGAGAGTGAGAACATGGAACTTGAGCCTGATCTGGATAGCACATTCTGCCACCTTGATCAGCTCAGAGAAGAAATCTAGCATAGTCTTCTAATGGACATATTTGATACCAAAAAATTTGACGAATATGAATCCTTCGTTTTCCAGAGCGTTGTTTTTTACAGCCAGTCCAAAAAATTAATTATTGAAAAAAAAGATGTAAAAAATAAGAAAGGAAAATATCGTTCAGAGGTTAACCTTGCGAAAATGCGGTTGTCCCAGATCTGTCGACTTCACATAGCGATCGAAGATTCTCTTGATGATTCCATTGGAGGCATTGAGGCCGAGAATGCCAAACTGAAGGGTCGGGTCAAGGAATTGGAAGAAGCTTTGATTCCTATGCCATTACTTGCTAATCCTTTAGCAATAGCCATGCCTGCCACCCCTGCAGCCAAGTTAAAAGGATCCTCCAACCTCCTCACATTGTGTAGAGGATATGTGGAGAATAATATCAAGAAAATAATGGAACTAATTACTGAGGTGTGGGAAACATCACAAACCATGACTTCCCTTGGAACAAGGGCACATAATTTGCTCGAACATTTGCAGGTAGATTTAAAATATGAGGAGCATTTCTATTTAGATAGGGTCCTTCCTTTTGTCACCATTGTCAACAACATGACATAAACGAGAAGAAGACAACAAGATCTCCCATCCAAAAACCGGATCGGTCAATTAAATGCATGCTGGAAAGAAAAAGTGAAGAACTTGCATCTCATTGTCCAATCATGTGAACAAGCCATATCAAAGAAAGAAAAATTATTCACAAAGCTGACCAAAATAGACTTAGCTGGAAGGACCAACGACTTCCAAGACCACAACCTAATCGTCAACTCCTTTCCCTTAACTAAGCAAGCCTTCGACAAACAGGTTGATATTTTTAAGGCATTGTCTTTGGAAAAGTTTTACAGCATCCTTGAATATGGTCAAGATGACGTCGACAACTGGCTAGTCGACTATTCGGTATAGAATGAGGAAATTGATCAGGCTCTGCGTAATCTTTCTATCAACTTCAGGGAATTAGAAAATGAACTTTTCAACATAAAAATTCGGAATGAGATCATCGTCCCCCCAATGAGAAGCTACAATGAAGAATGGTTGGAAAGGGAATTGAAGCAGGCCACTGACGAAAGGCAACAGGCAGTTGCCATGATTCCAATAGTCCTTGATGACATCAATGAAAAGGCATCAGCAAACAAATAGAAAAAGGGGTCATATGCACCATCACTGTAAACCTATACTGATCACATCCTTATCATCCCAGTTATTCCACTTTTTTAAATAGAAATGTCTAGCCAAAGACTAATACCTTTCAATTTATTCTTTTTAGGTATTACATTCTACTGTCGCCCACTTATTCTTTCTACAATCCTATTTCTTGTACATATTTCTCTTATGGTCCGCGGGAGCCCCAATCCCAGTCTATATGAAAAACGCATTTAAATTTCCAGGAATATATAACAGACAATATTATTTTTTGATATATTTCAAATAAAACTGTTTTTTATCTCCTTTTATATTTATGTCCTCATATTTTTTTTATCTTCCACTATGCTTATGGTCCACAGAAGCCCCAATCCCAGTCTATATGAAAAATGCATTTAAATTTCCAGGAATATGTAACTTTTATCTTCCACTATGCTTATGGTCCGCGGAAGCCCCAATCCCAGTCTATATGACAAACGCATATAAATTTCCAGGAATATGTAACAGACAATATTATTTTTTGATATATTTCAAATTAAAGTGTTTTTTATCTCCTTTTATATTTATGTCGTCATAAATTTTTATCTTCCACTATTCTGAATGTCAAGAAATTGTATTTATTTAATTTGAATATAACTTTTTTTTTCCTACCACATATACAGACAAAATACACAAAAAATTTCAACATAGAAAAATAGATTATATACTTTCAAAAAATAAATGGGACTCTAGAGGCCACGTGTCATTTATTGCATGGATACCACATGTGCTTCATGCTGCTTGCCACATCTCCGCTGCAGTTTCCATCTACCTCTGCAACTTTTTCCCATCCTTGTGCATTTATTCCCAATTCAACCCGACAGGGACTACGCTGCCACACAACACTTGTTAACTTGGTTTTTGTGGTACCTTTTCTCCTAATTTTCAAAAAAGAGAGTAAAAGAACATAAATATAAACTATTACAAAAACTTTACAATTGGATTATTTATCTATTACAAGTTGTTTATATCACTTTAAAATAATGATTTTCTTCAAAACTAAATTTTCATATAGAGGGAAAAAAACATTGAAATTATCGATCATTGACCATTCATTCTTCCAAAAACAATGGATACCAAAGATCAAGGAGTGATTAATAAGATATTTGATGACATTAAGCTACCATCCTTGTATTCAAATGGTTATTAGTGTCCTTATGCAACCTTCAAACCTACTTTGGAAAGAGTATATGTTGTTGTGTTTAATTATCTATATACATGATGAAAAGATATAGTGGAAAAGCTTGATTCCAATCTTTTGAGTTGCTCATAAATGGGTGTCAATAACAAACTTTTCATCCTTTATTTCCCATGTAGCCACATGTGAGAAACCCATGGATACTTCACTATCGTTGATGGAAGGTAACTAGGGTAAAACATCGACAAAACTATAGTATGTTTGACTCAACAAGGACAATGAGTTTTAGCACATAACATATAGTTGGCCTAAGAACCTGACCCTAAGACCTCTTATTTAAATTCATAACACTCAACCACTTGAGCTAACCCATCGGGTTAACAAATTTCCCATCCTATATAATCCCTTCATCCAATTGATAACCATTGAACAACCCATTACCTACATATTTAATTGTGATTCTCTCCATCAATTTTGAAGAGAAAAATAGTGCTACAAAGTTGTTAGAACTAGAACCCAAGCATGCCCTAAATTTTATAAAATGGGTATAAAAAATATAGTATATCGCCAGCCCCACATAAAGATAGGATACCTTAACTAGCTCCATAAAAGAAGCCTCATACACTATATTATCTATGGGCATCTTTGACATATGTCTTGGTTTTTTAACTTTAACAACTTTCTCCAACCCTTCGAAAACATAACAGATTTGTAAAACACATTGCAATGAGGGAACACATTTTTCACTAAAGAGATTCAAGTTTCTATGAGTTAGATTCCCCAAGTAGTCACCAATGAAAATTCTCTTAGTAGTTTTAGATCCTCTTTTTTCAAACTACTTTTTAAAATAGATTTCAATATTATCACCTTCCCAAATCTCTTTATCACCTACAAACCCTTCCAATTCCAGCCAAATAGACTATACATATATTGACAACTCACCAACAAATGATTGATATTCTCTTCATCCTACTTATGTAGTACACATCTCCCAACTCCTCACTTGTTACATTTTTGTAGGACATCCCATGTCAACACATGTCCACGCAAACAATAATAGTCCACAATTACATTTTTTCAACACATCAACATTTAATTGTCCAACCTTGTTCCTTAAAGACATCGACATAAAATTTATAGCCTTCATTGGAGGTGAAATTTTCCATATTGGTTTCCACCACCATGAGTATTGATTTTGTATGTCATTAGCAAACATTTCCTTATACCCTAGCTTGGCAATATATGTGCCCAATGAAAAAAAATTCGACCATATACATGAATCTAGTTCCTCTCTAATTCTCACATGACCTTTGATTAAAGCTTCCACATATTGAATCCATTGAAAAAACATTATTCCCTTCTAGTCCCACCATGTTGGATCTCAACCATCCTTGCTACCAAATATATGCTTTCCCAAGATCTACTGCTTGATATGAATTATAAATCTCTTTATCATGAAGTATTTTTAGTATTTTATTTGAGAATCTAATGAATTCCCACATCCAACCCATGGATCGACCCCCATATTACATGTTCCCCATTTCTATTCTTCCATACTATAAAATTCCCTACAAGTGGAAAAGAATGTACTAGTTCCTTCTAACTATTGAGGCATTGTTAAAATGTTAGTTTGGCTTCCTTATCCAATCGATCATTGAAAGAGGTTCTATATACTTTTGACAAATGAATTGCTTCCACAAACTTTCCTCATATATTAGTCTCCACACAATTTTTGCAACTAAGGATTTCCCAAATTAATGAATATTTTTTAAGCAACATCCACCTTCTTCCTTTGGTTTTGAGAGATGATTCCATTTAACCCATCATATACCATCATTTCCCTTATTTCCACATAAGAATTTGAATACTTTCCTCCTTATTTTTTCAAGTACTCCTATTGGAATTTGAGTCAGAGTATGCCAATATACATGGATAGCTTCAAGTACTAATTTGACTAGAGTTAGTCTCCCTCCTAGGGATAACCATCTATTACACCACAAACTCACCTTTTGTCGATTTTATTAATAAGCCAATTCCAATATTTTATCCCATATCCATTTGGTTTCAATAAAAACCGCAAGTATTTAATACTTTCCTATAGATCAATCTTCATGAACATGAAAGAATGTTGAATCAATCTTCCATGTTCTTCCTCTAATTTATTGAAAGACATTGTATATTTTAACATGTTCACTTCCATTCTCATGGCTATACATCAAGTGTTTAAAATATATTTTAGCCTATTTTCATTCCTTAAAGACCCATCATTAAACAACAATACATTGTCAACAAACAATAAATGTGTCCGTCCTATGGATCTACCTATATTTATCCCTTTCATTGTCCTCATTCTCCTTACTTTTAGCAATGATTTTCTCAAGCCTTATACAACTAGGAGGAATAGGATAGGGGATAATGGGCACCCCAACCTCAACCCTCTCGAAGGGGTAAATGTTTTTTATGGTGAGCCATTTATTAGAGCAACAAATGCGACAAAGGTAAATCGTCCCATTATCCAGTTCAACATCTGCAGATTACACCCTATATGCATTAACATGAGTCTTAAGTGCATCCAAATAGTTTTATCATATGCATTAGGAAAATCTGATTTGATGACCAAGGCTTGAATATTCTTTGTGTGTAAATGAAATATTACAAGAAGAAGTTACTAAAGAGTAACTCAAATATATTATTTATAATATTCCTTTCTTCCATGCTTATTTGGGATCTCCCAGACAATATTTATATTTATTTTATGATTTGCATAATTATGAAAAAAAATTATATTTTCATCTCAACTTTCAAGCCAAACACACCTACTTTTGTTTCTCCAATGTGCTTCTTTTTTTTCTAGGGACTTTCTTCTAGTTTTTTTCCATTGCTCTCGGTCTTCCTTTGATTTTTTTAGTAAATACACCTTCCACATCTTCCTCGGAGAACTCTATGATCTGTTTCTCCATTGAGATTAGATCTTGTTCCATTTTTTTTTTGTGTTTATCATGTCCCCAAGTTGAGACTATTCTTTTAACTATATTGAAACTATATGCAAATTGATAGCATGCATTGTCCCTTGATGACTCATCATAACACCTCCACTCTACCCTAACCAAATTTTGAAATTATTCCTCCTTTAGCCAGGTCGGGTTGAACATTAAAGGGCTAGATGGTTTGTTGTCTTTTTTTTCAATATATAATAGTATTAGGAAATGATTCGATTCACCCCTTGAACCAACCCATGACGTAATTATTTCCCTAGAATGATTATCTTGAAAGGAATCTATTCACTCTCCCAGATATTGCATCATTTCCAATCTCGTTGTTTCTCTATGTTGGTATAAGTCTTATTGGTTCAACATCTAGAAGCCATGCTACTTCTATCTTATGAATAAAGAAATATGTTAGAGGGTAAACCTTTGCATTTTTACCCAAAGTCTATGATCTCTTAGTAGTATCATTTAGGTCCCCTCCTAGAATCAATCTATCATGTTGGAATAAATTGTTGGAGAGAAAAGTCTCCTAATATTGGACTATATCTTTCCCGAATGGGGTGCCATGTAACGATTGGAGGCCACACAACTTTCCCAGGACTCCAACCATAAATATGGCCATCTGTCGCCCTTCACCTCAGTCTTGAATGGAGGGCGGCCTTTATTATCCGCAGAGAAAGGGACGACAACTCCCTCGAGTTTGATTAATGGTGGTTCTGAGGATTAATTGCAGGAGACGGGTGCGTACAACGGTCATGTCCACCCTAGGGTTATCTCTATTGCTTGGCTCGAGCTGGTATTATTTCTCCTTCGAGCTTCGCCACCCTGCCTGCTCTAAGAACTGGACTACATTGTAGTGGGTTCTCCTGGCAGTAATTCAAAGAATTTTTAGCCCTCCTGGTTCAGCCATGCCGATGGAGAGAGGTAGGCTGAGGCACAGACCTGCCTGGTACAGCTACGCTGCCCGACAGAGATGACTGCAGCATATGGAAAGGGCCTTGTCCATTGCCAGGACTCAGTGCATGGAGAAGCCAAGGACTTCATAGATGGCCTACATCGATGAGGAAATTCCAGAGGAACCCATCCAGGTTCCACCAGAATCCCTGCTCTTCACGGTACTAGACAACTTACAGCTTTCCAGTATCATTAAATCTAGAAAAAGCACCCAGGCTGCAATGGAAGGCGCCACTTGCATCGTCGAGGTGGAATTCCCGGAGGAATTCCTCCACAAGGCTCCAAGCTTTTCACTCCAGGACAACACCAACAAAGATGAAGAACGGGCTTAGGCGTGTTGATATTATGGTAGTTGTGGGAGGTATTTACCTCCACGTGTAAACCTGACGAGAATAGAATATTCCAGGAAGCAAGAGGAAACCCTAATGAGTTGGCTAATAACCCTAGAAGACATGTCAACTCAAGAAGATAAATCGTATTAGGTTATTAGCCTCCAAGAGAAGAAGTCGGCCAGAAGAAATAATATATATTGAACAAACATATACCTAGAATGAGAAGTCGGCCCAGGCAGTTAGCCAGAATTACTATAAATACAGGAGGCCAGTCTTCATTCTGGCAGGCAGTCTCAGAATTGCAGAGCAGCACTTGTGCGCACTGCAGTGCCCAGTTTTGTGTGTAGGTTTGGAGGAGAGCTACCATTGCAGTTGCTGCAGCTAGCAGATCACGTTTGGCTTGGACTATCTCTTGGTTAGGGTTTGGACTATCTGATCAACTCTTGTTGGTGCGTTATCCTTGGGGAAAGGAGTACTACCCTTTGTTTGGATATCTAGCCTAGGGTTTTCTTCCGCAGTGATTCTCTGTTAAGGTTAAGGTGCTTAAAGGGTGGCTTCAGCTTATGGTTGGGTGACAATAGTGATATTGTCAATGGTAAAACGAGCACATCCATTATATTCTAACATGTTATGGGACCACACCTCCTTCATTCAGTCTAACCATTGGAAGGAAACATAGCTGTAAGGAATTAAGCTCATTGAAGAACTGTCGCTAGGGTTTCTAGCAGGAGCAGTCACCATAGCACTACCGCCAGGGTTACTAGCACGTGCAGTTGCAAAAACCCTAAACCTCTCGTTGATGCACCTTAAATGAAGGGATTGACCTAATTTCTGGATAGATCGATGCGCCCTAGCCTAACGCATCTTCTGATACTCTCAGCAAGACAAGATGTCGAGGTTGAGTTTCTGGTCAAATCTAGGGTTGACCAAGTCAAAGTAGCCATGACTTACTCTATGAAGTCAGAAAACAAGTTAGATGGAGATTCTAACTTCAGAGCATGGAAGATAAGGATTGACCTCATCCTTTCCAAGAATAAAGTGTTGGATATCATGAAAGGAAATATCGTGAAACTAGAGTTTGAAGAAGGAAAAGAGAATGAATTGCAGAACATTGCAGTTATGGAAAAGTTCAAATACGGTGACATCAATGCCATGAGTATCATAGTGGACTCTATAAAATACCACTTGATACCCTACATCTCCCATCTTGACTCATCGAAGAAGATGTATGATGCCCTAACAAACCTCTTATCAGTTAGAAACATTGGACAAATAATGAGTCTAAAGAATGAGCTTCGTGACATGAAGACGAATGATGATGATATCATAACATCATACTTTGTGAGGATCTTCTAGTTAAGATATCAACTACAAGCCATTGAAGAGATCATTTCAGAGAAGGAATTGGTAAACATAGTACTCGATGGTCTTCCCAAGACGTGGGATGCATTTGTCACAAGCATGAACACAAGAAAGGGGTATCCTACATTTGAAGAACTTTGGACTTGTTGTGCTCAAGAAGAATCCAGGATCAGTGCAAAAGAGAAACTCCAAAAGAAGTACGATGATCAATCCTTCACAGCAAGATTCAAGAATTTCAGGAACAAAAGGAAGCTTGGTTCAAGGAGGAAGCCAAATCAAGAGAAAGATATTTCAGAAATACAATGCTTCAACTGTCAAAAGTATGGTCACTACAAGAATCATTGTCCCGAGCTAAAGAAAAGGAAGGAGAAACATGAAGCATCAGTTGCCGAAGAAAAGGAACCTACAAAGAAGACTAAGCAGGATGAAAGAGACTCCTTCTTTTGAAGGTAACAATACTCTTCTTAGTTCTTGTACATATCTTGTTTACATATCTTGTATATCTATCTCTTAAAAGATAACGTGTTCCAAGAAGAATTATACCTATGGAAGAACAACAAGATAAGGATTTCTATCATTATACAAGTTAGATAATACACATGAAAGGATGAAATACATCAAACAAATCATGTAGAAGCTATTACAAGATAAGCGAAATTAGAATCAATCATGAAGAGACTTAGAAGAAACAAAGACAGAAATAAGTCAGCAATCAAGAGGAAATTGGAGAAAGACTTATGACGTTTTGCAGAAGACAATAAGATGGAAGTGTGGACTTTGTTAGACAGAGGGAGCCGATTATATATTGTAGAAGACAATAAGGATGCAAACGGAAGCGTGGACTCTGTTAGAAGAAGGGAGTCGATTACATGCACTCATACATGAAGCAAGGATTAGGAGGGAGCTAATCCTATGATCCATTGAAGATGATGAAGTGTATATCCATGGTAGTAGCCATGAAAGGCAATACGTGTTCAGTTCAACCTTAGAAGAAGTCTTCTTCGAAGATAAGCCTTAAAGTATCCCTGGTTGTCCATCCACGCCCGTGATCCTATGATGAAAGGAAGAAGTGGAATCTTTAGGGCATGGAATCTATAAGAAACTCCATGGACCCAAGAGCTAAAGAAAAACATGAGGAAGAACATGAAGATTCCAAGAAAGAAAGAGAAGCTGAAACAACCAGTCATTGTATTAAGAATCACAAGATCACCAACCTGATATGAACTCAATAAAATTAATCAAGCAAAGGAACTGAAAGTTGTGATGAAGAACAGTGTATATATATGCAAGTATTGCAAGATCCAAAACTAGAGGTTCTCCCAGATGGAGGGAGAAGACTATGATGATTACTTTTTCCAATAAATTAGACATACCTCTACATGAGTCTTTATATCATCCACAATATCCATGGGTTGGAGTTCTACATCATATGAATGCAAAGTCTTTTCTCCGGAACAATTGAACAAAGAGTGTATGAAGAGCAACCTTGAGACTTTGAAGCATACCAGAAAGAGACCCTTGTATGCAGATAGAAGAAGATAACTTGGTGGAGAACCTCTAGTGCACAGCAGAAGTGTGGTGAAGATTTTCTATAATAGAGATATTGTATCAAGATGATTACTCAGAAGATCAGATCTCATGATGACAGAAGAAGTGCCACATGGATATGTTCTAGTTTTTCCAACAATTATATACTTTATTGATCAAAGCTACATGAAGCCTTCAGAGAAAACCAGTGTTCCAGACCGAAGTACATCTAAAATCAAGTATTACATTATCCGTGATGAAGTCCAGAAAGCAGAAAGTGGTTCTCCAATACATATCTCCACAAATGAGCAGATAAGCAAACATTTTTGGTAAAGCCTCTATCCAAGATGAAAGAGTTTGCGTACTCAAGTTGGAGCTCGTGGAGATGACTTCCTTATTGAAAAAGGAAGATGTGACTCCCAGGTTGGGAGGGAGGAATGATGTATTATTGATTGATGGACAATCATTTTTCAGTTCTAAAATGGTCCAGGATGAGCAGATTCTTTCCAGCTCGGAAAGTGGATTGAGATTTTTGATGGACAGACATTTTCCAATTCGAATAATGGTCCATATTGTTGATGTACCATAGACAACGACTTCCCATTGTGGTTAAAATGGGGAGTGGTCTAGGGCAATATCTCTTCTTGAGGGTTACTCAAGAAGATTGGCCCGCCTTGCCGGACAACAATTTCTCATTATGGTTAACATGAGGAATGGTTTGTTTTGGAGGTTGGTGCAGGACAATCATTTCCTCTTGTGGTTAACATGGGAAATGGTCCAGACAATCATTCCTTAGGGAGGATTCATTCTCTCTAGGTTGCACTTTGTTTAGTGCCGGAGGAATGGTCCAGGTTAAGCAATTAGGGATAGACATTCCTTAGGGAAAACTCATTCTCTCTAGGTTACACTTTTTTTAGTGTCAGAGGAATGGCCCAGGGTGGGGAATGGTCCAGGCTCAGAAATCAGGATAGGTATTCTTCCTTGCTTGAGAAGAATAGTCCAGATAGCTCATCATTGATGTCTTACCTTTTTTAGGGCAGATACTCTTCCGAGATCTCACAAATGTGAGTGGAAGAATGGCCCAGATGATTCATTTTATATCATAACATTGTTTCTATGCAGGTTGATATCAGATGATTGTTATGAAGACCGTATGTTTCTAAACAGTAGATGTATACTACTGTTGTGGATGTGTTCCACTATTTGATCAAGTATTTGTGTGATACTTGGTGTGGTAGTATACCACTAGATTGCAGTTGTGTACTACTATGGATGGACATAGTTGTGTTCTATTGAATGATATTGTTTCGATTGCCTTGAAGACTATCAATAATATCATTATCAACTAGATGGATGATCAATGGACAGAGATTTCCCAGACGGAAAATGGTTCAGGACATTTATTCTTCCAGGACATATGTCCAGATTAGAAGAATGGCTCTTGTGTCACTCTGTGGTGTGAGTGACTTATCCAACATCATGTCTAATTACTCAAATGGAGTATGGTTTCGAGAGATGATGCAGCNACATTTCCTCTTGTGGTTAACATGGGAAATGATCCAGACAGTCATTCCTTAGGGCAGATTCATTCTCTCCAAGTTGCACTTTGTTTAGTGCCGGAGGAATGGCCCAGGGTGGGGAATGGTCCAGGTTCAACAATCAGGGACATACATTCCTTAGGGAAGACTCATTCTCTCCAGGTTACACTTTGTTTAGTGTCAGAGGAATGGCCCAAGGTGGGGAATGGTCCAGGCTAAAAAATCAAGACAATTATTCTTCCTTGCTTGAGAAGAATAGTCCAGATAGCTCATCATTGATGTCTTACCTTTTTGAGGGCAGATGCTCTTCCAAGATCTCACAGATGTGAATGGAAGAATGGTCCAGATGATTCATTTTATATCATAACATTGTTTCTGTGCAGGTTGATATCAGATGATTGTTATGAAGACCGTATGTTTCTAGACAGTAGATGTATACTACTGTGGTGGATATGTTCCACTGTTTGATCAAGTATATGTGTGGTACTTGGTGTGGTAGTGTACCACTAGATTGTAGTTGTGTACTACTATGGATAGACATAGTTGTGCTCTATTGAATGATATTGTTCCGATTGCCTTGAAGACTATCAACAGTGTTGAAAATGATTATCAGCTAGATGGATGATCAATGGACAGAGATTTCCCAGACGGAAAGTGGTTCAGGACATTTATTCTTCTAGGACATATGTCCAGATTAGAAGAATGGCTCTTGTGTCACTCTGTGGTGTGAGTGACTTATCCAACATCATGTCTAATTACTCAGATGGAGTATGGTTTCGAGAGATGATGCAGCTGATGACATTGATGGTGATGATGGTGCTCATAATCTAGTCATGAGATAGTCTATGTTTGATGCTACCGGGTAAATGGTATGTTTGTGCTCAAGACCATTACTTGTAATACCTCCCTAGCTAGGAGGGAGTGTTGATATTATGGCAGTTACGGGAGGTATTTACCTCCACGTGTAAACCTGACCAGAATAGAATATTCGGGGAAGCAAGAAGAAACCCTAATGAGTTGGCTAATAACCCTAGAATACATGCCGGCTCAAGAAGATAACTTGTATTAGGTTATTAGCCTCCAAGAGAAGAAGTCAACCAGAAGAAATAATATATACTGAACAGATAGATACCCAGAATGAGAAGTCAGCCCAGGTAGTTAGCTAGAATTACTATAAATATAGGAGGCCAGTCTTCATTCTAGCAAGCAGTCTCAGAATTGTAGAGCAGCACTTGTGCACACTGTAGTGCCCAGTTTTGTGCGCAGGTTTGGTGGAGCNTTGTGCTCAAGACCATTACCTGTAATACCTCCCTAGCTAGGAGGGAGTGTTGATATTATGGTAGTTGCGGGAGGTATTTACCTCCACGTGTAAACCTGATGAGAATAGAATATTTTGGAAAGCAAGAGGAAACCCTAATGAGTTGGATAATAACCCTAGAAGACATGTCAGCTCAAGAAGATAACTTGTATTAGGTTATTATCCTCCAAGAGAAGAAGTCGTCCAGAAGAAATAATATATACTGAACAGATAGATACCCAGAATGAGAAGTCGGCCTAGGCAGTTAGCCAGAATTACTATAAATACAGGAGGCCAGTCTTCATTCTGGCAGGCAGTCTCAGAATTGCAGAGCAGCACTTGTGCGCACTACAGTGCCCAGTTTTGTGTGCGGGTTTGGAGGAGAGTTGCCATTGCAGTTGTTGCAGCTAGTAGATCACGTTTGGCTTGGACTATCTCTTGGTTAGGGTTTGGACTATTTGATCATCTCTTGTTGGTGTGTTATCCTTGGGGAAAGGAGTGCTACCCTTTGTTTGGCTATCTAGCCTAGGGTTTGCTTCCAGAGTGATTCTCTATCAAGGTTAAGGTGCTCAGAGGGTGGCTTCGACCTATGGTTGGGTGACAATAGCGATATTGTCAATGGTAAAATGAGCACATCCATTATATTCTAACAAGGCGATCAAGGAAGGAGCCACTGGCACCATGTAGGAGAACCACCCCATCTTGGCACCTCCACCACTAAATTCAATTCTAGAGTTCAACTCAGCTCCACCACCTTTCTTCATCCCGGAGCAACTGGAGCTCATATTTGACCTCAGGAGCCACATGGTGGACCAGCTTCATCAGGGCACCCTCATAAGCCAACAGATTGACATGCTCTTCGACACATTCTCAAATGCACCGACAAAGTAGCGTTGGTCGACCTGTGTGAAGCCCTTCGTGCTCCAGCTCAGTGACGACCCTCAAACCCCTAGGTGCCAATGATTAGTTTCTTGTTCTTTGATATTGGTACTCTGCACAATTCTTGTCCATCTCTCTGTACTAGGACACTGCAAAATTTCTATCTTGTTTTCTTTTTCCATGAGTTGTTAGTTTTCTCTAGCTTCCTAGGATAGAACTGTAAGAACAAACATCATGTTAGCCTCTTTCTCATATACAATCATTAAGTCTAAGTATACCACCTTTGTATATTTTACATACTAGGATATAGTTGTTATCCTAAGTGTGTTTCTAGATTCCTATATTGTCTCCTCCTACCTCATCAGGAGATAAGGTAGGAGGAGACAATATAGGAATCTAGAAACACACTTAGGATAACAACTTATCCTAGTATGTAAAATATACAAAGGTGGTATACTTAGACTTAATGATTGTATATGAGAAAGAGGATAACATTCCCCCCCTCAATCATAAGTCCAAACAACAATACCAACAAAGTAGGTGCATAAGTTGGTATATCTCCATGTCTTCATGTTGAAACTTCTGAGCTGAGCCACAATGAAGAACTACCTTAAAAAAGGCCAAATCTAGATGCTGAGAAATCTGGAAAACCTCACTATGTAATCATGTGAGCCAGAATGCCAACAATTTTGTTCACTGATGTGAACTCCAATATGATGAGAGCGAACAAAGATAAGTGAATCAGCTGCAAGTCTGCCACATCCCTAAAAATTCCTGATAACTCAATCAATGCCAAGTTGTAATGTAGTAGGATCCATCTATCCTCTGCTAGGTCCAATGACCATCTAGGTGAACCAAAATTCCACATCATTGCTCTCAAAATTAGCATCCCAATGTATGATTCAATATAAAACCATCATTCTGCCAAAGTCTGTCATCTACAGACTGTAGTTGCCCATTTGGCAAATTCCATGCCCATCTGGCGTACTTGATGTTTGTTGTTGTTGAAACTTTCTGTCTGACAACCATCTTCAATATCATCAATTCCCCCCTTTGTCAGCTGAAAGGAGAAACCACAAGTGGTTTCATGAACCATCATCACTGAAATTTTGAACTCCCCCCCTTAAGGTGCATGGGAGTTTCATCATTGTACTCCCCCCTTCTATGCTCAAGAGAGTACCATACTTGTTCCATTCGAGTACAACACAAAGTGGGCATGTAGAAGCAACCACATGTTATCTCATCTTGTGAGGGCCATACTTGAAAGCTACGCCATAAGGGGACCACTTTGGAGTTATATTCACATTTCACTATTTTTTGCAAGACACATCTTTACTCAAGATTGGATTCTTCGGTAAGACTTATATAATTACTTGGCAGTTGATGATCATTGCCAAGGATCAATCCACTCACAGTGAATCTTCACTCTTGCGGGTTTGTTCCTCTTAGAACATTTATCTGATGCATGATTTGTCTTACCACAATTCTGACAAGGATGGAGATCAAAACACTGATTCTCCTTGTGACCAACTCGATTAAAATGTTTTCACTTATCATTCTGATGTTGAACTTGAACAGGTGAAGTTGAATTTTCTTGAAGGAATCCAATGCTCACAAACAAAATTGGTTTGGAGTAATTTGGAATATGAAAACTGTTTTGATTTTCATATCCTAAGCCATGTCAATTTCTATTGAAGTGTGATTCTTCCCAAGGTCTGATGATGGGCTTGGAAAGATCATGTTGTACTTGATGACGTGCTTCACATTTACTTTCACTTATACTTGTTGTATCACTTTGTGCTTTGGCATCTTCTGCTTGCAATTCATCTTCATTGGAAGTTACTTCTGAAGTTCGCTTGTTGATGTTCTCCTTCACTGACTGTTGATCATCATTATCATCATAGAGAGGCTTGTTCTGAAAAGAAACTAGTTCAAAATACTTCATCGGCTGTTGATTTTTGAGATTTATCAACTCACCATTCAATAGATGGGATTGTTCTTGAAGAAGTATAACTTTATCTTGTGTCACTTGCAAACAAGTTAGCACTAATTGAAGAGTTGTTTTGTTCAATATTATTGTGTTGTCTTCAGTGGTGTTTATTAGAGTGTTCAATAACTCTAATAATTCACGACTTCGCTCCATTTGAACACGCTCACTTGAACTTCATGCTCACTTGATTGTGTTTCATGCTCGCTTGTACTTGCTTCCAGGAAGTTGAGGATGTCGGTTACCACCAAAAATGCATCCAAACTTGTGATGTTTTACAATGATTTGAGTTAAACTACTCAACTTTGTCACTTTTGACTCAAAATTACAATGACTCTTGGGTGTCGAGATCAACCAAGAATGCACCCAATTACAAAGCAAATCAACTTGATTTGATTGGACACTTACATGATAATTATAGTTGATCTTGATTGCTTACAAAAAATACTATTTGCAAGTATATTACTTGAAGTTGATGTTGAAGTTGAAGTGATCTTCAAAATTGATTATGTTGATGATGTTTTGAGTCCTTGAATATTAGTTGCTTGATGTGTTCATTGCTGCAACGATTTTAATTGCTCCTTTGATTAATTTGATTGTATTGCCTTAACATATGTGATTTGATTGCTTGTAAATGCTCACTCATATGTGCTTGAATTATGTGAGCTTGCATTTCCTTAACTTGTTGTGTACTCCGTGTGTAATGTGTTACAATTATGCTTATGTCAAAACTAAACATTAAACATCCAAACATTCAAAAAATAGCCACCAACCACACTACACAATGCACCGCAAAAAGAAGACGAACTATCGAGGCTTGGCCTTGACCCTCGTATAGTCGCTTGAGAAGAAGAAGAGTGACTAAGCTTTATACTTGGCTTTAGTCAAGTCTTGAAAAAAAATGATACAATTTGCTTAAAATTTCAAAATTTAACTCCTTATCACTCCTTATTTCTTTTTCTTGTATTCACTGCTTGTTCCCCCTCAAAGTAAAAGTTATTTTGATTTTACAAAATGCCCAATTTACAACATAGTTCAAAAATACCCCTCCTTAAAATATTCTACCATATACTTCAATATGCCCCCCTTAAGTAAAAACCTCAAAGACATTTACAAAAATAACCTCTCCCCTTCAAACTACAAAAATAAACTTATTTCTCCTTTACAAATGTCATACAAAAAAAAAAAAAAAATTGTCTTCTTATGGCTCCCAATGAAACTATTACAATGTTTTATAATTTAAAAACCCATATTATTAAAAAAGGATTCTTAAAATGTGTGCATAGACTTGTCTTATATGCATGCAATTTTTTTTTAAATAACTGAGAGTCTTTCAATATTCACTCACATCCAACATAAGAGTTACTTTATAGCATAGCGAAGAAGATGTCAATGTTTGCATCATTCTTGAATCGATGGGTGCATGAATCTCTCAACCGAGATTTTAATAGATCTACTTCCCACTCGAAGATGAATGCCATTAAATACGTGGACAGAGACCCTTGCATCGATGTTCATGAAGCCATGCATGCAAATGCGTCATTAAGCCAACAAATCTTCTTCTCTCTCACCTTGTAGAACAAATTACTGGAAATAAAAGACAACCATGATCTAGTTGTTGAATTTGCAAGAAAACATATCGATGCAATCTATCCAGTGCATTTATTCATACCAAAAAGAAAAGTTTGAGGCAAAGATCAGGGTTTGTGACTGTTGATGGAGCGAGAGAGGTATATCTTAGTTGGAGGACTCGCCATTGGCTTGATGAATCTCAGATCTTTTGCCCTCTGAGAGATTGGAAGACATAAATTTCTACTCACTTTTGCTGATTAAAATCGTTTCCAACTATCTTCTAATTCTGGATCAATGATTACTGTGGACATAGACTTGGAAGCC
>JZKD02S1674993.1:159861-172952 GCA_000966675.3 Picea glauca
TATATATATATATATATCTTGTTTCTTTTTCTCGGGCAGGTACATCTCTTTTTGGTTATATTTCTCTTTATTAGCTGGTTAGCCAGACTATCTGCTCGATGGTGAATTGTGAGGGGGGAATTTATCTTTTAGCCTTCAATCCTTTGCCTTCTCAAAACCTCAGGTCACCGGGGATGTCTCCCCTGGGCCTTACCTCCCTAAACAGAAAGAACCTTCCTATCAAGGTGACATTGGGTGGGATTGGTTCAGTTACGCTAGTTTGTCCCGTTACATCTATCTTTTATCCTAACTACAAACTGTGCGATAACAGGTAAGTCAATGTTGTCCATTGTTCTAGGTTTCCTTGGTTCTACAATGTTTTCATGTTTATTCATAAGTTATCTGTTACTTTTTTTATTTCTTTACATACGAAGTTTCATGAGTTAATAGGGATGGTGAATGCACTTGGGATTTCTTGATCTCTCTATTTCTGTTCCTTTCATTTTTCTTTATGGGATATGTTGGCCTCTTCTTTCATGGGGTGACCTTTTATTTTTTATTGTTCAATTTCATTTTTGCAATATCATCTACTTTTCAACAAATATTCCTTCAACTTTCCAATGAGAATAATGTAAATCTTTCAGGAATTTATAATTAGGGTATTTCTTCATACTTTTAATATGTATTTTACTCAATCAATGAAATATTAAATTTTCAAGTGGTACCACCACTCTCTTTGACAAACACAATACATATATTTCACATATCTTAGACATGCTTGAATTTTCTAGCCTATTGCTCGACAACAATCATATACTCCAAAACCAACCACACATACTATTTTGTCAATAGACCCTAAATAGCTAATGGATTCTTTGATAGAAAACCAATGTATGCTTCAGAAGGCAAAATGCTTGTTGCACTAGGTAGTGCACAATTACAATTTTGTTGCACATATGGGAGGTTAGCATTTCATATTATTAGATGCTTATGATTGAAATGAACTATGATGTGATTACTACCTTTATCTTAACATATATCTTAGGATGGAAAGGAGTACTTCTATTGAGAATGGTGTCCATTGATCTCTACAATATTTGCTAAATGTAGCAAAGAAATCTAGTTTCATGGTTGGAGATGATTGATAAAGGCGATCCAAGATCTACACAATTGCATTCAAAGAATAAATGCATGACCCATTATGTTGAAACCATTTTCTTGCATAGTGTCATCACAACCATTTCACAAAAGTGACCGACTAATTCCATAAAATAATTGTTGGTATACCTCCAAAGAAATCTATTGAAACTTACTCCCATGGTCTGCTCAAGACTAGAACTATAATATAGTTTCCCAAGTTTTGATTTTCTAGATTTGGTATGTTGTAGGAGAAACAACCTTTCACAATTGTTTTTTACCATATATGCCATTTTTAGCTAATATAAGCACCTCTACTCTCCATACTTGCATACTTACTAAATTTCTGTAGTGCCCACTATATTTCTACAATTGTGAGTTGTGTGTGTACAAATGAGTTATGGCATCTTGTATTTATATTGCTCTTTTGTAGCTGCCTGGGCCGACTTCTCTTTCTAGAGGCTGAAGACTCAATATTAAATTATTTTCTTTAGCCGACTTGTCTTCTAGGGTTATATCCAATGCTTTAGGGTTTCTTATTGCTTCCCAGAATATTCTATTCTTGTCAGGGTTACACGTGGAGTTTAATACCTCCCGCAGCTACCATAATATCAACACTCCCTCCTAGCTAGGGAGGTATTGAAGGAAATGGTCTTGAGCACAAACATACCATTCAACCGGTATCATCATCATAGCCACTCAGACTATCTCATGATTAAATCAAGAGCACCATCATCACTGTTAGTATCATCTGACAACATCAACTGCATCATATCTTTAAGCATACTCCATCTAAGTAATGATGTTGAATAAGTCAGTCACTCCACAGAGTAATACAAGAACTATTCTTCTAATCCGGACATATGTCCTAAAAGAATAATTGTTCCAACATATGTTGGAAGCCATTCCATGGGATACAAGGACTATTCTTCTAATCTGAACATACGTCCTTGAAGACTAATTTTCCTGGACCATACACTGATTATCCATCTAGCTGGTAATCATTTTCAACACTACTGATAGTCTTCATGGAAATCAAAAGAATGCCATTCAATAGAACACAACTGTGTCTATCTATAGTAGTGCACAACTACTATCCATTGGTACACAAACACACCAAGTAGCACACAACTACTTGATAAGTGACACATAGTTACAAACAGTGGAACACATCCAACACAGTGGCATACAACTACTGTCCAGAGACAAACAATCTCCACAATGATCATATCATCCGATATCAACCTGTATAACAATATCATGATACAAACTGAGTCATCTGGGCCATTCTTCCACTCACATCTATGAGATATGGAAGAGCATCTGCCCTCAGAAGGTAAAACACTAGCCATGGGCTATCTGGACTATTCTTCTCAAGCATAGATGAACAACTTTCCCTGATTTTTGAGCTTGGACCATTCACCTAACTAGGCCATTCCTCCGACACTAATCATAGTGCAACCTGGAGGAAATGATTCATCCCTAGAGAATGTCTGTCCTTGATTGTTGAATCTGGACCATTCTTCTGGCACTAATCATAGTGCAACCTGGAGATAATGAGTTTTCCATAGGGAATGATTGTCCGAACCATTTCCTGAGGAAATCACTATCCTGCACTAACCTTCAAAATGGACCATTCTTCGAAAATGCTCACAATTGTGAACTTCGAAAGAATGACTGCCCAACGAGGAAGACCATTCCAATTGACCACTACTCAGAGTGATTTCCAATAAGAATGACTGTCCTAGACCATTCCCCCACACTGGCCACAAGGGGAATCACTCTCTATGGTACATCAACAATCTATTGAACCATTTTCATTACGAAAATGACTGTCTGATCTGGACCATTTTCCGAACTGGAAAATTCCTGTCCGTCAGAAATCTCAAGCCACTTTCCAAACTAGAAAGGAACTGCTCATCCTGGACCATTTTTCGAACTGAAAAATGACTTTCCATAAATCAATAACACTTCAATGATCCCTCCCAACCCGGGAGTAATCTCTTCCTTTTTCAATAAGGAAGTCATCTCCACAAGCCCCAACTTATTTATTAAGTACACAAAATTTTCATCTTGGATAGAGGCTTTACCAAAATATCTTCTATCTGCTCATCTGGAGAACCACTTCTCTTTTCTGGACTTCATCACAGAGAATATAATTCTTGATCTCAATGTACTTCGGTCTGTCATGGAACATTGGTTTTCTCTGAAGGATTCATATCGCTCTGATCATTACAATATATCATGGTCGAGTTAGACACTACTGTTTCTTGCTAGCTCATGACATCGTGGAAAAGCTCAAACTGAAACATATCCAAGTAGCACTTCTTCTGTCATCATGAGAGTTTTCCATGGATTAACAATCCATCATCTCAAACTTCTGAATAACTATTCTAATACACTATCTCTGTTATAGAAAGTTTTCACCTTGCTTCTGCTGTATATGAGATACTCTGCATCAGGTTGTTTGAATCCATACATGGTCTTCTTATATATACATACATGGGTCTCTTTCTAGTATAATCTTCTTTCTCACTTTCTTTATTTGGGAAGAACAATATTTTACATGTAAATTCCAATCCATGGATACTGGTGAGTTATCGTTATAGTTTTTCTCCCTCCTTCTAGAAGAACCTCTGAATCTCGCAATGCTTCCATTCACAAGTCTTTTTCACATTTTCTTACATACACTGTTCTTTATCATAACTTTCATTTCTTTTGCTTGATTTCTTCTAGTAGGTTCAAACCAAGCTGGTAGTCTTGTGATTCTTGGTATAATAACTGGTTGTTCTAAATTTTTTTCTTTCTTGGAATCTTCAAGTTCTTCCTCATGTTTCTCTTTATCTCTTGTGTCCATGGAGTCTTCTATAGATTCCATGCTCTGAATATTCCAGCTTCTTCCTTTCATTATAGGATCATGGATGTAGATGGACAACTAATGATACTTTAAGGCTTCTTTTCGAAGAAGACTTCTTTTGAACATGTGTTGCTTATCATGGTTTCTACTTTCAATGGGAACATTGACATATACTTCATAATCCTCAATGGATCATATCATTTAAGATTAGCTCCCTCCTAATCCTTATTTGATGTATGAATGCATGCTCTTCTTTTTGGAATTCTATAATCAACTCCCTCTATCTAAGAGAGTCTATGCTTCTATCTGCATCCTTATTGCCTTCTACAAAGTGTCACAAGTCTTTTTCTAATTTCCTCTTGATTGCCAACTTCTTTCTGTTTTGATTCTTCTGGGTCTCTTCAAGTCTAATTCCGATTTCAACTTATCTGGTAGTTGTTGCTTATATAATAGATTTTGCATATATTGTTACCAAGGATTGTCAACGTACTTCATCTTTTCAGATACATTACTAGACTAGTAATCATCGTAACATTAATTCTTATCTTGTTATTCTTCCATAGGTGTTGTTTCACTGACCATGTTATCTTCTAAGAAATAGATATACAGGAACTATGTAAACATGGTATGTACAAGGACTATGTTACAAAAGAATATTGTTACCTTGACTAGAAGAAGAAATCTACTTTATCTTGTTTGAATTTCTTTGAGGGTTCCTTTTCTTCGAAAATTGTTCCTTCATGTGTTTCCTTCCTTTTATTTAACTCAGGACAATGATTCTTGTAGTGACCATATTTTCGACAGTTGAAGCATTGTATTTTTGACATATCCTTCTCTTGATTTGGTTTCTTTCTCGAGTCAAAATTCTTCTTATTCCTGAATTTATTGAACTTTGTTGTGTAGGATTGATCATCATATTTCCTTTGTAATTTCCCGTTTGCGCTAATCCTTGATTCTTCTTGTGCACACCAAGTCCAAAGTTCTTCAAATGTGGGATACTCCTTTCTTGTGTTCATGCTTGCGAAAAATGCATTCCATGTCTTGAGAAGGCTATTGAGTACTATATTTACCAGTTCCTTCTTTGAAATGATTTATTCAATAGCTTGTAGTTAATCTCTTAACTGAGAGATTCTCACAAGGTATGATGTTATACTGCCATCATCATTCATTTTCATGTCACGGAGCTCATTCTCCAGACTCATACTTGTCCAATGTTTCTGATTGAGAAGAGGTTAGTTAGGGAATCATACATCTTATTAGATGATTCAAGATGAGAGAAGTAGGGTATCAAGTGGTCTTTTACAGAGTCCACTATGATACTCATGGAATTGATGTTATTGTCCTTGAACTTTTCTATAATTGCAGCATTCTAAGGTTCCTTCTCTTTTCCTTCTTCAAACTATGGTTCCACAATCTTTCCTTTCACGATATCCAACACTTTATTCTTGGCAAGGATGAGGTCAATCCTTGTCTTCCATGCTCTGAAGTTAGAGGCCCCTTCTAACTTGTTTTCTGACTTCATAGGGTAAGTCATGACTACTTTGACTTTGATAAAAAATTCAAATTTGACATCTTAGCTTGCTGAGAGTACCAGGAGCTGCACTAGGTTAGGGCGCACTAGGCTATCAAGAAATTAGGTCAATCTCTTCACTTAAGGTGCCTCAACAAGAGGGTTAGGGTTTCGTTGTTGCAACAAAAACTTTGACTACAATTGCAACTGTAACTGAGCAAATCCTCCCAATCTATCTTCCATCGGCTAGAATGGCCGAAGATAGTGTGGGCCCATAACCTGTTAGAAAATTAGGTGTTCTCATTTAACCATAGACAATATAGAAATATTGTCACCCAACCATAGGCTGAAGCCACCCCGAGCACCTTATCCTTGACAAAGAATAATTCTAGAAGCAAACCATAGGCCTAATAGCCAATCAATGTAGCGTACCTCTCTCCAGAGCTAGCGCACAAGGAAAAAATTCCAAACCATAACCAAGATAAAGTCCAATCCTAAAACCGAAAATACAATTTGCAGTAGCTGCAGTTGTAGCTACTCTCCAGACTTGCGCACTTACTAAATTTCTACAGTGCGCACTAGATTTCTGCAGTTGCGAGTTGTGTGTGTACAAACGAGTTCTGGGATCCTGTATTTATACTGCTCTTTCTTAGCTGTTTGGGATGACTTCTCTTTCTGGAGGCTAAAGACTCAATATTAAATTATTTTCTTTAGTCGACTTGTCTTCTAGAGTTATATCCAATGCTTTAGTGTTTCTTCTTACTTCCCAGAATATTCTATTATTGTTAGGGTTACACGTGGAGGTTAATACCTCTCGTAACTACCATAATATCAACAATCACATATATTTCTATAAAAGTAGATATATGCATGTGAATTCTATACAATGTACTTAAATTTATATGAAAACACTAAATACAAAGTACTAAAATTATAAAAACAATGTCAATCTAACTACCCTTTGGTCTTACAAAAAATATCAACTCTCATCGATGCTCCCTTTTTAGGTCTACTTAACCACAATATTGAACTAATAAAAAATTGATGTGTTATGAAAATATGTGATCCACTACATATGGCATTCAATTCTGTTCTTGACGATTTTCAAGAGAAATTGGAGAGTCTCATGTTCATTGTGAATGACAACCGCTTTTCCAAGAAAATAATGTAACCAATGATCCCATTTTGAACATTGCATACATCCCTAGGTCATACACTAAATTAGTTTAAAACTATATATGAAAAAGACCTTGAGTGGTATGTGACGTGAGGCCTTTGGAATCACATCAATACCACACCCATGTCATGTACATAGGATTCCACTTTAATCTCGAAGGCTCATTGAATGTTAGATAAGGTGAGAACTAGAGTAGTCCCAAATCTACACTTGATTTCTTCAATTGATTCCCACTATGTAGCACCCTACCTAAAAATGACTTGGTTACGATTCAATGTATTAAGTGGGCACACAACATTGACAACTATGCAATTATTTTATTGTGATAATCTTTCATTCTTATGATTCAAGTTTTGTAGTTCATGAATGTTCTTTGGAAATGGTTGAAATATTTACCAAATCAATTTTGAGTACACTTTGTTGACATATAATCCAAGATTAATTAGTTATATCTTCCTAAATGTACACTTTCTTAGATTAACTAATAACTTTTCTTGGTGTAATTCTAAAAATACTTAGCCGAAGTACTCGAAGTGGCCCTGTTAGGTTTTACTAAAAACCATTATATCATATAGGCACATGATAACTTATGAGTCAATATATAGCCTATGCACTTCATTAATCATACTCATGACAAATTTCACATGGGAATTATATGTAAATTCAAACGACATCACTAGCCATTCAAATTCTCATTTATATGTCTTAAGCCTATCCACATTGTATCTTCAAGGTTGATACTAACTTGGTGGTAACTAAATCAAATTAATTTTAGTAAAGATATTGAGATACCTAAAGTCGGTCTATGTGGTTGTCAATACATAAAAATGTATATCATTTTTTAATGATGATTTTGTTTAATATCCGATAGTCCAAGCACATTCTCCATGTGCCATCCAACAACTCATTAGTTTGTCTCTTTATTTATTTATTTTCTAACAAATAAGTTCCACGGAGTGCTAGATTATGTGACTTCAAGGTATCTCGTGTGGTTCCTTGAATTGATGAAAACAAGGATACGATAATATCAAAATGATTTTTCTTCTTCGACTTCTCTTATTCTGTTGAATATGTGCATAATGAGGCCTTGGCCAATGCTTGTGCACTTGATTGGAGGGTGCCATTCCTATTTTTGTTATTGTAGCTCTAATATTTTTTTTTTCTTGAGCCTTCCTATTAGGTTTTGTAACTAAAATAATCATTAAAGGTTATTGGTGGATTGCATCTTGATCCCATAGTTATGGATTGCCAAAAATCACACTATACACATTCAATTAAACAATGTTGAACTCTACCTCATATATGTAATGTATCAATATGTCAAACATGAACTTGCACTTGTGTTGGATGCATAAGTGCTTGTTTCTATTGAGCCAACCCAAGAACTAGGGTTCCATATGTGCAATTATAAGAAAGTTATGCTTCTTCACTATTAATTTTGAGATAAAGTCTTACTAGTAGGGATGATTTTGAGGATGAAAATTTGTTTTAAAATGTAGAAACCTTGGCGAATCTTACTAATCCTTCATATGTCATCTACAAAATGTTTGGCGATATTTTTGTAAAAATATTCAAATTTCTAAGGACTTTATATAGTTTGTATAAAATTTTGGCGATTTTTAAGGTAAAATAATTTTATCCTTTAGAACTTGGGCGAATTATTTTTAGAATAGTGAATGTTTTTTTGGGAAAAACCATGGAAAATTAGCCCATGATCGAAATTTAGCCCCTAAAATCATCCCTTCTTACTAGTTGCTAGTTTCAAACAACACAATCACCATATTCTTCTTGATTTGTTTCTCAATGGATTAGTATTTCACATTCTACATGATCAGGACGAGTGGCTACCCTGAAATAAATGTCTTATGTTACATGGTTAAGAATAGTTACATATTTTTGTCCATACTTTATCATGGTTGAAATTTAGCACTTCTTTAGATGCAACCTCCACCCTTCATCCTTGGGATGATATTTTCACTTGCAATAATTGTAGAATTGGTAAGGTTATTCTTCTTCTACATCATCAATCCTTTTTTTTGGTGATTTGGACTTGATATTGTATTGCATATTTCCATTGAAATGACTTCTTTTGTGTTTCATCTTTTGAAACAATTGTTTTTCCTTTATTGAGATTCATGCTACCAATGTCATTATTAGTATTGCTCTCCCTATTCTCAACCTATGCTACCTTAACCTTTTAACATATGTATTGAAGAGTGCAGAGATTGAACATCTCAAGTTCTGTTAGGGTCCTAACCCGCACATAGGTAGAACAATATATTCAGATGTAATAAAGGTCAATATTAATAAGGCCTTGCAATAAAATAGAATAAGTCGAATGTAAGAAGACCTAATAAAAGCTTCCGATTCTAGAAGGATCTTCCTCTAGATGCTTCTTTTGATAGACATATTTAGTATAAATAGGAGTCGAGGGTATGAGAATCCTAGCTTGGATATTATTGTAATAGAGCTTTGCTCGACTGGAGGTTTCCCCCTTGAAGAGGCCCATGAACATTGCTCTCAGAATCAAAGTGTTATTTCTATTGTTATTCTTATATCATTTCAATGTTATTGTGGTGATTGTTCTGGTTATATTGTTGTTATTCTGCCATTTCTAGCATTTTATTTTTGTTCTGCATACTTTTTATATCTGGTATATTACAAGTGGTTTTAGAGCACTTTATTTGGCATAAATTGTGGGTAATTTTTTTTCAGGGTAGAGACGTATTCTGACATCGTTAAGCCACAAAGATCTGTCGTTACGCGCATAAACCCACGATTGAGGGATTCATACACGCATGAAATACAAGTGGTACTTAAGCACACATTTGTTGGCCACCCTTGTAACCCCTGTTGGTACCCCTTCGAGTGGTAGCGCATCAGAAAGCACTTGTGTACGAACCGACTTAGATTACCTGAAGCCCTCTTTAGATAAACTGATCGGCCGCCTAACTGCTACAGTGCCACCGAGAACAACACTCGGGAAGATACTCTCTAGTACCTGGGTAGTTGGGTAGTACGGCTAAGGGTACGGTCTAGCCTCCTTATTTAGTGCCTTGAGATATTGGGCTGAGTACTACTGTTGGACCTCGCACATATATCAGAGAGCTATAGCACAAGGAAAACTCTTGTCTGTAGAACCCTTGAATACCTAACCCTTAGGGACAGAAACATAAACAAATTAAAACAAACAAGATCTATTGCCACGCAACTGTGTTCGGGTTGCCAAATAACTACACATTTCTTCCTGGTTAAGCATTTGGGCATTTCATCACTACAATATTCTTCAGACCGGAGTATAACTCCGCAGGTGTAAAAAAAAAAAAAGTCTGGAAATTTTTTCACCATTATTTGAGACCCGTTCCATTGGATTCACCTCTTCTCCCTTATCACCTTCACACATATCATTTTTCGGAAAAAAATTTGACCCCACTGCCCCTTTTTGGTGCTCTCGTCCCCGTAGCCAAGACTTGGAAGCTCGCTTCAATACCTTGCAATCTAATCTCACCGAGACCCAACAAGAAGTGAAATAACTCAATGCCAATGTTGCCACCATCAATAGAACCATGCAGTCCTCAATGGAGGAAATCAAACAAGACCTGACCACCCAACTTGAATCTGTCGTTTCATCACTCTGCACCAAGCTGCATATCCCTACAAATAGCCCTTCCTCTGACTCACCTCCACACACTGAAGGTGAACATTCCTCTCATTCCCATAACTTTCAACACCATCACTTTCAACATGACCTATGCCTTTCGTGGGTGGATGTGACCAAATTTGACGGCTCGGACCCCACTGGTTGGGTAACCCAAATGGAACATTATTTCTCTTTATACGAAATTACAGATGACTTGGCCAAACTTCGGTATGGTGTTCTCCATCTAGATCAAGAATGTTGGCAATGGTGGCAATGGAGAAAAACTTCCCGTCAAGGGTATATTGTTTGGACACACTTTGTGGTAGATCTTTATGAATGCTTTGACACTGACACCAACCATTTGGTCCGTTTGACAAAGTTGAAACAATCATGAACAATGGAAGACTTTATAGCTTCCTTTGAGCGCCTGCATTTTCGGATAGGAGGCATGTTTGATGCCTTTTTCCAAGAGTGTTTTATCAGTGGCCTCAAGGATGAGATTCAGGCCCATGTCCTCATGGCTCGGCCTCAGAGTTGGGTGGAGGCTACTAAAAAAGATAAAGAAGCACAATAGGTTGTATCTTCTCAAAATCGAAAACCCTCATTTATCCCTCGCCCTAAACCAGTAAATCCCACTACTCCCTCAGCTCCACTAAAGATCCAAAAACTGACCAGGGTTGAAATGGATGAATGCCAACTCAAAGGCCTTTGTTATAATTGTGATGACAAATATTTCCCCAGCCACAAGTGTAAGGAACAAAAGATTTTTATGGCCATCTTCGAGGATATTTCAGAAGATGATGTTGAAACTCCCCTTGTGTCCGAGTCACCTGAAACCACTGACATAACCCCTCCCTTAGACCCTCCCGAAGTAGAACCGGTCATTTCCCTCAATGCTCTCACTGTCTTCTCCGCTCCCCAAATCCTCAAGCTAATCGATTACATCAAGCATTGGAAGGTCATCATTCTGGTTGATAGTGGAAGCACCCATAATTTTATTCATTTTTGCATTTCCCAAGAAACTCATTGCTAAACCCATGCCGTCAATAATTTCCAAATCATGATTGCCAATGGTGGCTCCATGAAATGTGGAGGGCGTTGTGAAAATGTGCATCTCCAAATTGGTGACTACCGCCTGAAATCTCATATGTTTGCTATCGACATGGGTGATTGTGACACTGTGTTGGGTGTAGACTGGCTAAGGACCTTGGGTCCCATTCTCATGGATTTTGAGGAATTAACCATGCAATTCGACCAGGAGGTCCACCAATATAAGTTCCAAGGCATCACCGCCAGTTCACCTAATATCATTAGTTCCCATTGCATGGAAAAGATGCTCAAAAAAGGTCATTCTAGTGTTATTTCCCAACTCCATTCCATACAAGCAATAGAGACACCCTCGGTGCCGCAAGACCTCCAAGCCGTCCTTTCTAAACATCAAGTGGTCTTTTCCACTCCCCAGGGACTCCCTCCTTCTTGTGGTGTTCATGTTCATTCCATTCCCCTTGTACCCAAAAGCCTTCCTCCCAATATCCGTCCGTATCGTCACCCCTTTTCCCAAAAAAGTGAAATTGAGAAAATGGTCCAGGAACTCCTTAATGCAGGCGTTATCCGCCCTGGTACAAGCCCCTACTCTTCCCCTATGGTCATGGTCTTGAAGAAAGAAGGTTCTTGGCGAATGTGTCCTGACTTCCGTGTCCTCAACAAACTTAGCATTAAAGACAAATTTCCCATTCCTGTCATTGATGACCTCCTGGATGAATTGATTTGTGCCCAATTCTTTACTAAACTTGATCTTCATTCGAGCTACCACCAAATATGTATGAAAGAGGCAGACATTCCCAAGACTGCCTTTAGAACTCATGAGGGCCACTATGAGTTTTTGGTCATGCCCTTTGGCTTGTGTAATGCCCCCTCCACCTTCCAAAGCCTTATGAATCATGTCTTCCGTCCTTTTCTCCATCATTTTGTCTTAGTTTTCTTTGATGATATCCTCATCTATAGAAAAACCTGGACATACCATCTTTCTCATGTGGATCAAGTTCTCCATTTACTCTTTCAACACCAACTTTTCCTGAAATAGTCTAAATGTGCTTTTGGCACCTCAGAAGTAGAATACTTGGGTCATCTGGTTGGCAAGGACGGCGTCAGGGTGGATCCTAAAAAGATTAAAGCTATGCAAGACTGACCTCACCCAAAGACTCTCAAAATCTTGCGTGGATTTCTGGGCTTAACAGGTTATTATCGCAAGTTTGTTAAGAATTATGGAAAGATTGCAACACCTCTGACTGCTCTCCTAAAAAAGGACTCTTTCACTTGGACTCGAGCTGCTTCTCAAGATTTTCAAACCTTGAAGATGGCCATGTGCACCACTACAGTCCTGGCCCTTCCTGATTTCACAAAGACCTTTGTCTTGGAATGTGATGCCTTAGGGAATGGAATTGGTGCTGTCCTGATGCAATAGGGTCGGCCTTTGGCCTTTACCAACAAGCAACTATCTGAAAGAAATATAGGCAAATCAATCTATGAAAAGGAAATGTTGGTTATTTTGCATGTCGTTGATCTGTGGTGCCCTTATCTATTGGGGAAACGCTTCCAAATTAAGACAGACCATCAAAGCCTCTAGTATTTTCTGGAACAACACATTTCCTCCCCGGAGCAACAAAAATGGGTGAGTAAGCTCTTTGGATATGATTATGAGATCATTTACAAGAAAGGCAAAGACAATGTGGTTGTGGATGCACTTTCCCGAAAATATGAAGATGAAGGATCCCTTTTTTCTCTTTCCTTC
>JZKD02S1674993.1:172962-185789 GCA_000966675.3 Picea glauca
GTAAGAGGACTTCTTAGAAGGTTCTACTTCTAGAAGATTCCTCCTCTAGAATGTTCTTAGGTGATGGTAGCACTATATAAAGGGGTTTAAGCAATGTAATGAGTCATGAAAAGAAGTATTGTATTTGGAGCGGTAGATCAATAGGAGGATGCCCCCTCGAAGAGGCAAGTGAACAAGAGATGATCCCTTCCATAATAGGATCCATTGTATGGTGTTGCCCTACCTCAAGGGTTTTCTATAATAAAGTTGTGGTTTTCTATATGGTTTCATATATCATGTGTGGTGATTGTATTCAGATATATTTGGAGCTATTGTGATATTTTGTATTCAGGTATTTGGTTCTTAACAAATAATCTCATGCTTACCAGCACCAACTACTTCCAATGGGAATCCCATACGAAGGATTTATTAAGAAGTAAAGACTTTTACTAAAATTACCTTGGGAAATGAAACAACACCCATTAATGCTGATAAGAAAGTCAAATGGGATAATAGGAATGACGAAGAACATGGATTAATTAGAATGTCCACCTCTCATGATTTAAGGTTCCACTTTCCATCAATTGATAACCCAAATAAGCTTGGGAAAAGATATAATTTGTGTTTGGTAAACACAATATTATTCAAGCACAACAGTTAGAAAATCAAGTACTGACTTTAGGTCCAAATGATTTTTCTTTCATTGAAGACTATCTATCTAAGTTTAAAACACTCAGAACTTTATGTGAAGAATGTAAGGTAAATATAGAAGAAGATCATTACCTCTATCTTGTTCTTTCTAATCTAGGTAGTGCATATTCCGTGTTTGTACCTATTTTTTATGCCATGCAAGAGGCTCTAGGGACAAATTATCAAAAAGCCAGTCTTGAGAACTTTTATGATGCTTTGATTAGAGAGCAAGATAAGCTTGTACAACTTGAAGTGATCAGCACTGTAGGTACCTCCAATAAAGCCTTAGTTGTCCATCAGAAAGATAAACCCAAGAATCCCAAGAAGCAACATCCTCGCCACAACAACAAGCAATATAAGGGTCCCAAACCCACTCAAACAACTTCCACTCCTAATGGTGACAAAGGAGCAAAATATAAAACTAAGAAGATTGACAGACATTGCAACTTTTGTGATAAAGATGGTCATGATGAGTCCAACTGTTTCAAGAAGATGGCATCTTTAGAAGCAATGATGAAGAATCACAACATCAGTATTGATTCTAATTCTTCTTCTTCTTCTCATGGACATGCACTTTATGCTTCTGGTTTCTCCTTCAATACGACTTCCGCTTCTTCTTCTGATGAGTGGCTTATTGATTATGGAGCATCTTATCATATGGCTAAGGATAAAGACATATTTTCTGCTCTAAATAAATGTAACACCACAAAAATATTTTTTGGTGTTGATAGATCTCTTAGTGTTGAAGGACCTGGAACAATTCAAGTAGAAAAATGTCATTTCAATGATGTATTATGTGTTCCAAGTCTTTCTTGTAACCTTCTATCAGTATATCAAATCACTCATTCAGGTGAAGGTAAAATCGTAGAGTTTTCACCTCACCAAGTTGTAATCAAGGATCTAAAAGATCCTGAGCATGTTCTTGCAACTGAGAATTTCTGATAATATTACCAGGTTGTACAAATTTGACAACTTTGGGTCATCATCTTTTTCATCAGTTTTTGTTACTCATAGCAATGACTTGAACAAACTTTGGCATGAGTGGTTTGGTCATCTAAACTATCGCTCATTGCAACAACTATGTAATCAACAGATGGTGGTTGGTCTTCCTCTTGTTTCATGCAGAGATGGTGTTTGTGCCGGTTGTGTTCTTGGCATGCCTCGATCCCTTTGCATCTTGTTCACAGTGATTTGTGTGGTCCACTTTCTTCTCCTTCTTTTTCTGGGTGTAAGTATTTCTTAAATTTCATTGATGACTTTTCCAGATGTACTTGGGTTTACTTCTTAAAACTTAAGAGCAAAGTTTTTGATAAATTTTTGGCTTACAAGGCCCTTGTAGAAAAACAATCTAGACATCAAATTCAAAAGTTAAGAACATATAATGGAGGCGAATATGTGAACACTATTTTACAACTTACTAGACTACACAAGGCATGCAAATGCAACACACTGTTCTATATACACCACAACAAAATGGTGTTGCTGAGAGAAAGAATCACACATTAAAAGAAATGGCTAATTGTATGATCCAATCTAAGGGATTAAGTCTAAAGTATTGGGTGGAAGAAATCAACTGTGCAAATTACATAATAAATCGCACTCCCACAAAGGCTTTTAAAAATATAACACCGGAATAAGCTTAGACTAAAATTAAACCAGATGTAAGTCACTTTCGTGTATTTGGCATTATATAATAGGCTCACATTCCTGATGAGAAAAGGAAAGCATTGTATCCTAAAAGTGAGACGTGTATATTTGTTGGTTATTCTAAATATGTCCAAGGTTATAGACTTATTCAACCATATTGTAATGAAATTATTATTATAAGAGATGTTAAATTTGATGAAAATATCTTGTCCTATGAGCCTAATTCAACGATTGTGCCTTCTTCAGCCTGCGATCCATCTTCGACATTTGTGCCTTCTTCTATTCCTATTCTGGTTTCTTCTTCAGATGATGACAGTGAGGATGAAAATCCACCTCCTCCTTCTCACCTTTCTCTAGATGAGTCCTTTGAGCCCGAACCAACACCAACTCCACCGCTTCCTAGATGGGTCCGTTCAAGACGAGAAGTAGCTGGTGATCTTGTCGGTGATCCTTCAGATCAGCGTCGGACACGTTCACAGTTCCAGTGAGCCTCTTCTCTTTTGAATCAAGTTTTGGAGACTCATGATCCAGAGACATTTTCAAAAGCTTCAGGTCATCTAAATTGGGATACAACAATGAATGAAGAGTATCGTTCTTTAATGGAAAACAATACTTGGGATCTTGTACCTCTTCCAAAAGGAAGAAAACTTGTCAGATGTAAATGGGTCTACATAATTAAGTATGCATCAGATTGAAGTGTTGAAAGACACAAGGCTCGATTAGTTTCCAAAGGTTTTTTCCAAGTTGAAGGAATTGACTATAATGAAACCTTTGCCTTTGTAGCCAAAAAGAATTCCATTCGCCTTGTTCTTTCCCTTTCTTACTCACATAAATGGGAGGTCCATCAGATGGATGTTAAATCCACCTTCTTGCATGGAGATTTGCAAGAAGAAATCTACATGGAATAACCTCCTATCTATGTCCATAATGACTCTAGCCTTGTTTGTCACCTTAAGAAATCTATTTATGGTCTTAAGCAAGTTCTCCGAGATTGGTATGCCAAAATGGAAAACTTTCTTATTGACACCAGATTCTCTAGATGCCATTATGATCCTAATGTCTATACCAAGAAAGTAGGAAGCCATATCATAATCCTTGTCCTTTATGTTGATGACCTTATCCTTACTGGTAGTGACTCAAAATTTTAAACCATGTGAAAACCAACCTTAAGAACAAATTTGAAATGACAGACTTAGGTTTTTTGCACTATTTCCTTAGCCTTCAAGTTTTGAAAACCAATGAAGGAATTTTTCTTTCCCAGTCTAAGTATGCTTGTGACATTCTTCATCGCTTTCACATGGATGATTGTAAACCAACCCCTTCTCCCTTCTAGTCTGGAGTCAAGTTTACTGCCATCTGTACTTCTCCCTAAGTTGATGCCACCCTTTACCGTCAGTTAGTTGGTAGCCTCTTATACTTGAATCATACCCATCCTGATATTTCCTTTGCTGTTGGTCTTGTTGCCTGGTATATGCAAACACCCCATGAAAGCCATTGGAAAACAACTAAAAGGATACTTCTCTATGTCTGTGGTATAGTTCAGTTCAGGATATATTACAGTTCAGGGGGGACTCCTTTATTGGTTGGTTTCACTGATTCAAATTGGGTTGATGACCCTGATGATCAGAAGTCTACTGTAGATTATGTCTTCAGCCTTGGTTGACGACCTGTCACTTGGGCTTGTAATAAACGACATGCTATTTCACTTTCTTCATCAGAAGAAGAGTACCGAGCAACGGTAAATGCAAGTCAGGAAGCCTTGTGGCTTCAACAAATCCTTTCAGAGTTTGGATTCCAACAAAAACATCCAACCAACCTTTGGTGAGACAATCATAGTTCCATCAAGATCGCCAAAGACCCATTTCAACATCAGTGCAACAAGGACATCGAGATACACATGCACTTCATCAGGAAAATCATTCATGATCAAGTTATTAAAGTGGTCTTTTGTCCTATAGAAGATCAAGTTGCAGACATTTTCACAAAGTCTCTTATAGAAGTGAAGTTTTCCAAACTTCGATCTATGTTAGGAGTTCATGAATTTGTCATTAAGGGGGGATACGATCTAATGTCTCCTTCCTTCTCCTATTGTGTCACTATTGTAAATCCTTCAATCCTATCCCAAGTTGTTCTTAAGGGGGGATGTTAGGATATTTAGAAACTTAGGAGTTAGTTAAGGTCTACTTGGTCTAATGTGTTGTTAGGTAAAAATGTGTTTCTTAGTGTGTTTCTTTAGTATGCATTTGTAGTTAGGAAATCCGACGGTCACGATATATTCCCAACATAGAGTGATCCGATGGTTCATATTCTCCTCAATATTAATGACCATTGATCCATGGCTTAGCACCCGATTGGTCCATGATTTCTATTTAAAGAGCATGGAGGGTCATTTGTCGATGATCGATTGTGAGAAAATCTCTTGTAAAATATCTCTGTAATCTTTTTCTTTTGCATTAATAAACTGCTCCAAGTGGCTGCGTTGGCTGGAGCCGTGGATGTTTCCCCGTAGGGGTTTTGCCACGTCAAAACATCAGTGTGTTGATCTTTGATCTAGTTGTGTGAGTGGTTACTGAAGGTGTTCGTCCTCTGTTGGAATACCCGTGTTGTCGAACAATTTGTTTCCTTATGTCTAGCCACATGCACATACTTTCCTTTATAGGAGACATAATCTTCCAAAGTGGTTTCCACCACCATTGGTTTTCTTCAAGTCATCATTGATAAACATTTCTTTATAGCCTATTCTAGGGTTATAGAAGCCTACAATTGGATTCTTTGACCATACTAATTCATCATCCACTTCCTTGAGATGAACATGACTCACATTTAATTTATCTATGTAAGTCTCCCACTAATTAGCCTCAATTCCTACCTGACCCAATATATTTCCCTTTTTCCATTCTCATTGTTAGATTGTTGTGAGTTTTGGAGAGGTTGCTTGAGATAGATTAAAAATATCCTTTCCATGAAGACATAAAATAAAATAGTTAGATAATTTATAAACATCCCCAATCCCTACCCAAGGGTCAACCCTTATCCTTATCTTCTCTCCATTCCCAACTCTCCATACAAACCAATTTCTTACAAGTAGAAAATATAGTTGACAAACACTAATATTCTTATTAATGGGCCTTCATGTGCCTAATGTTGATGCCCCAAAAGCACAACATAGAATCCCTGCATGAAAATGGGTTGCAATGCACTATTACTTATATATATTTAATAATACACTAAATAGGTGGGACCCCATCATGTGAATAATGATGAATGATGCCTCGTCTTTTTATGTGCTCATGTCTATTTTATAAATATGAATCTACAGTTTTAAATTTGAAACCGCTTTCCAAGTGAAATGAGAGAATGATAGGTTTATTGGCGATTTAATTTAAAGATGAAAGGGAAAATATGTTGTTTTAATGAGCATCTTGGTTTATTCTTGCTGCACATATATTTTGATTGTTGATTCAAACTCCAAGCATGGACCATATATAGTTATGGCATATTGCACTTATGATTTCTTGTTATTATCATGCACCATTGTTAAAGTTTTATAAGGTGGCAATCCTTCCCTAGAAAAGAATGTGAGACATTGCATGTTTTGTGCTAAGTGTTAAGCATGCACATAAAACTTATGGGTTAATGGAAGGCGGAAAGTTTGATTTTTGTATTGGATTGTTATTTGGAAAACATAGTGGATTATGCGTTGGAGGTATTGGGTGCGCTTGTACTTGGATATAGTTGATGGAATTAATGAAAGAAATGACGTGAAATTACTGCACGTCACTCTAACTCTACCTCGAGGTCGCTACCCTCACTTTCTTCGCATTTGTGTTGGTTGCTTTGGCTGGTGTTTTCTCTGTTTTGCTCGGTCTTGGAAATACTAGTTGTACTTATTGGTTTTTTGGCATTCTGCACACATGTATGATGGATCTCACCTCTCCATTCATTAAATATAGCTCTGCTCAGAACACAATCATGAAGTTGGCTCTTAGTTTTGCTTACAGATTATGTTTTCTTCCAAAGTTTGAATGAATGTATGTGGGTATTGACTGTGCAAATTGATTTTAAGTGAAGGTTCCTCCCTATTGGAAATTAAATCTTTCAAGTTGAGAATAGTGTTTGAAATTCCTTTCTATTCGGATTATGTGATTACATTGTGTCCATAATGAATACTGCTTCTGCGCTATGACCGTTGACAAATAAATATGGCAAGTTTATTTTGGGTTTCACTCATCTCTGTTGATTAAAAATCAAGGGTTTCCTTTCCTCTATGAAACAAAAGAACAATTGTTTAAACGCCATTACTCAGTCTTTGGAAGACTTTATCTCCTTCTAATTATTTTTTAATTGTTTGGGGAATACATTTTCCTTGCGGCCACCATGAGAGGTCCGTGGAAAGTCTGTGTTATAAGAGATGGTTAAATGTTTTTTTTTACAAACCCCTTGTGAAAGTTTCACCTTTGCGTTCTCCCATACCTCGGTTCTTCTATTAATGTATGGCAATTGCGAGTTTAAAACTCTAGTCTTGATGTATGTTATAAGTGATTAACTCGACAATGGGAAGATTGGTTATTTTCATTAATTCTTGGCTCAATTGTTGATTATCCATGGGGGTTTGGTTGATTTTGAAAACTGTATAATGTTAAAATAAAAAGCACTAGGTTCACATGGGATTTTGAAACCTAGTTTGATAACAAGTATTAAGGTTGTGATGATGGATCTATGTGGTGTTCTCATCCTTCCATGTGCACTTGATGTAGTCTAGTTTTAATTGTTGAAATCACTCTGCTAACAATCTTTTATAAAAAATATGTTGATAAAAAAAAAGGAAGTGGAAATTAAAGTGGTATAGTTGACAGTCCTGGAACTTTCCTAGGGTTTTATTTGGATAATATGAAAACAACTGTGTGTTTGATTTGAGTTATTATACAGAGAAATGTTTTGTCAAATGATGGTGATGGTAATTTTTTTTAAATACTCTTGTATATAATAGAAAAATAATCATCTTTTTCCCTTCCATGCTCTCACTTTTTGCACATTATAAACCCACCGCCTTCCCAAATATATTTTAAACATTCCCTGTTATAGTATTATGAATTTTAAATTCATTTTGAAAAGATAAAGGATTAATAACAAAAGAGAAAAGACTAAGCCGATGAATGGTTTGAAAGTTGGATATGGAAACAGTTTCTGTTACTTCTGAATTTTCTTGAACAATATTCGTTTTTTGTTTCCGTTGAGATCAATTCCCGCTTCCAAGTTTTCCCTCCCCTTTCTATTTTCCCAACTTCTTTTTTCCATTTATTTTCCCTCTTTTATACTTACCCGAATTCCCCTTTTCTTTTCTCCCCTCTCTTTTCCCTTTCTATTTACTATACTTATCCGTTTTTCAAAAACGACAGGTTCGTGGGTTTTCGGACTCATAGATGTTCACCTCCATCCATACTCCCATATAACGAGTCTGATCTACTGTCGTGTTATTATATACTTAACCATTTTTCCAACCGCAGGTTCACAGATTCAAGCGTCAATAGTTTCCCATCCATGCTACCATTTTTCACACATTATAAACCCCGCATCTTCCCAATAGCCCTACCACTCCTTGTTCAAATGGAAATTGATGGTTGAGTTTTAAGATGTTGATGGATGGATTGCATGTGCTTCTATGGTAAATAATATAATCAACCTTTTGATTTTATTTAGGTAGAGTATTGAAGCATGGATTGTTAATAGTTTTTCATGACATGTTGGAATATTGCTTCAAGATGAGCTTCTTTAGAAGAGGTAGTAATGACAGAGGTGTTAATAGTGGTAGAGGAAATTGACAGAGGGGCCATAGAAGGCCATGATTTTCAATACATTTTGATGCTGATCCATAGGAATGAAATCAACTCTTTCAAGCTGGGTTCTTCAACCTAGTTAGCCATGGGATCCTCCAGCCCCGACTTGAGAGACCTCCCTTCCAACCAAATCAAAACTTTTATGGTATCTCTATTCCCCATCATGTGTCTATGCAACAAGAACCACCTTCCAATGATGGTTGGAAATAGATTGTCCATCAACCTACTACTCATCACCACGGTTGGCCTACTGTGTCTCTACCATTACCCTCTCCTCCACCACCAAAAAATACAAATCCCCAAGTTGATCATGTTGTCTCACCCATGCAGTCTTCTCATGCAAGTAAGAGGCTAAAAACTGATCTTCCCAAGCCTGAGAAAGATAAAGGAAAAGGAGTGGACACTCCCTCCAAGTCATCCAAAGAGTCCTCCAAATCCGTGTCTTCACCTCTTCATATCAAGGATGATTCTTTTCATGTTATCAGTGCAGTCTAGGCTCAAGGCTCCAATCAGCCTAAGGATGCAACAAAAATATCAAAAGAGGACAACAATGAAAGGAGGCCAAATGCCTCTCACAGTAAGTACAATTTTTAATTATGATTAATGTTATTTTCATTTAAGGACAATCTTTTTACTTTGACAATGTTTTGAACAACATGGATATAATGCTATTTTTGGATATGGTCATGTTATATTCTGATGATCTTAAAATATTTGATCATAATTATGAGAACAAGAGTTACAAGGAGGATGTTTGAATCAAATGATTGGGGTTTTATATTTCACGTTTGATCATTATTAAAAGAAATAAAAATGGGAGTCACAAGGGGTCCCAACTGTTTAGTTATTATTTAATTAGACCCTTATATATATATATATATATATATATATATTATTATTATTATTATTATTATTATTATTATTTGTCTCAACTAATTAGTTAAACTAATTAGGCTTAACTAAAGAAAGGTAGTTTAACTACCATAACTTATTGAGAAGGAATAAAATCTTAATCAAATGAAGAGATAAAGGAGGAGAAAATAGAAGGGGAGCTTAAGCCATAAGGTTTTCTCTATACTAGTGAAATACTTTCATCTTTCATTCATTCTAAGTTTACTAGAAGGATTAACCATCTTGATGACAACAAGGTCTTATTAAACGCAACAACATTCAAAACTGAATCATATATTTCAACAACTTGTTTTAAAAGTGTATGATTTATCTTTGGTAGTCTGTGTGTTCTTGTTTGTTTATAAATTAATTTTTATGAATGATAAAGAATATTTTGCAGAGTCAAGTGACAAAATTTGTGGCAAGCTGATCCAGATCTTTAGCTTCAGTTTTCTTTTGTTGTCAGAGTCTTTTTGTACGGTGCCCATCGAAGGCTTCAAAATCTGACTTTGGTCCCTACCCTCGCAGGGGTTTGTAAAGAGAATTCAACCTTGTATCTCAGAATGAAATCGATACAAAAATCAGTTTTCTGATTTCTCTCTCACATATGTATTTTAATGATTTGGTTCATTTTTTGCTTTTATCTCCATGCACACACTCATGTAATTTCTGTTTAAGTTTATTTCTTTTTCGCATAGTTACATATAATATATAAAACAAACCAGCCTTGGTCCTTTGTACTTAATACTTGCGGATTAAGTGATTGTTTTATTTTATTTTATGGGAAACATTTTTGATGACCAAACGAACATTTCATTGACCTTATTCAACATTATTTTAGAAACGATTAGTACTCGTGGTAAACTTGAATGCTCTTGGGAAGTAATTGAAAGGGACATAAGTATCCATGAACATTGGGAAGCCAGGAAAAGGCATCCCAAAAATCAACAATAACCTCCATTTTCCTAGATCTTTGGTGTTTCTTTTCATGTCCTCTAATCCTCACATCTCTCGAAGGAGAAGAGGATTGTCCCATGAAGCTACTCCTATTTTTGAAATAGGAAGGAGGAAAATTGTTTTATCAACACAAGAAAGTGCTCTAAACAGAACTTTATCTGATTTTTCCAGTTCACCTTTATCATCCATACCTATCACCTTAAATATGACATCTATGGGTAGTGGTAGTGGAACCAGAGGTGCCTCCTGCTCACAACCTTCTGCTTCATCAATAATTGGTAGTATATATAGTCATCAAGTACCTATTAAATCCACTACCAATCCTGCTAAAGTTATAAAGAAATATGGGCTTTTCCAATTCGAGGAATATGCTATGACCACCCCATGGAACATATCTTCTCCCTTGAATCTAGCACCTACTACTCACCCATTACCAAAATTCAAGGAGCATTTACCTAGGTTTTCGAGAAATAATACCGTTACTACAAACGAACACCTAGTAGAATTTTCTTATGCTTGTCATAACATAGGGGCTAACGATAATGACACTTGCATGTGTTTATTTGTAAACTCCCTCGAAGGCAAAGCTGCAACAATTTTTTTTGATCTCCCTCCCAAAATTCTTTCCACTTGGGAAGAGTTGGTTTATTGGCTCAAGTCCACTTATGGACAATCCAAGAGTCCAGTTGAGAATTTAAGGGAATACAACATTATTTCCTATAAGGATGGTGAAACCATTAAGTCTTTTAACCTTCACTTCACCAAATTATATATTCAAATCCATGAACTAATCCATCCTCAAAATCAGGATGCTTTCATGCATTATTATAATGCATTACCTTCTCCTTATTGCCATAGACTTGATGAGAAGGCTATTGAAAATCTTGGTTCCACTCTTCATACTTGCCTAGAATATGAGGAGAAAATCTAAAGAACAGGTGTCCCTAAGGGAGACTTGTTCAAGCAAACATATATGTATACCCTCCTACAACTCGTGCAAGATATGAATAATAGGATGATAGCTGTATGCCCTCCTACAACTCGTGCAAGATATGAATAATAGGATGATAGCGAAAAGGAATCCTATGCCCCTAGGGAATCTTCTTCTTCCATATAACCTTTTAGGAATACTAATGAAAACACTTTTCAGCCAAAGGCCATAATTTCTCGCAGTTGGTGTAACTTCTGTGAAGAAAATCATGAAGAAAGTACTTGCGAGGTTAATAAAAATGCTATAGATAAGATCTTTGGCAAAAGGCCCAATACCACAATCACTATTTTAGATTGCGTTGAACCATAAGATGTTATGGTAATCAATAACAGGAATAAATATTACACTTCCAAAGGAAAATATGATCTTCCTCGTATTTCTTACACCCCAAGCTCATCTTCTCAATGTACTGATACACAAGCTGTCAAAACTTCGGATAATCAAGGAGTGTATTCTCCTCTTCCCTCTTCTAAGTATAATATCCTTAACCATTGGCTAATATCAAAGCTGATGCTACTCTTTTGGACATGGTTTCCATCCCAGAACAACAAAATCATCTTAAAAACTTTAGGGAAGGTAAAATTTATACCATAGTCAATCTATTTGAAGAGTCAAAGGAAGAGGATTCAACTGTAAATAAGATAGGTGTAAATAATTTTAGGAACCCTGTAAAAAATCCCCCTTTTTATATCTCTGTAAATATCATGGATAAAATAGCTCATTGTCCTAATTGATGGTGGGTCTAGTCCAAGTGTAATGTCAAAAAGTATCATGGAAGAGCTTGGCTTATCATGCACTAATGAAAATTCTAGAAGCATGCTCTCTTATAACATTTTGCAACAATAAACTATAGGTGAAATCAAGGATGTAACCTTAGTTTTGTGCACACATCCCGAGATAAGAACAACCCTCAACATCCAAGTAATCGATATGCCAATGAGTAACTATTCAATTATTTTAGGAAGAGATTGACAAGCCTTAACTGGTGGATATATTTCACTTGATGAAACATATTTGTCCATCCCTTGGAACGGAAAGAACGTTATAGTCCGTCTCCAACCTAATGTAAACTACATCAAAGATTATTTGGGAGTGTGATCTATATTTGCTAATGAGGGTGAAACTATTCTTGAACCAATTGATTTTGATGATGGCATGCAACAAATGCATTTCGATGGCTCATGCTCAAATGAAGGTAATGGGGCTGACATAATTCTATATTCTCCTATAGGTAAAGTCCACAATTTTTCTTATAGGTTATAATTTTTTTGCACAAACAATGTCATCGAGTTTGAGGCCTATTGTTAGGCATAAAAAATGCATATAACCTTGGTTGTGACCACCTTACAATTTTTGGTGATTCTGAACTTGTTGTGAATCTTGTACGTAATATTTATTCACCAAGCAACAAGTTACTTAAACGTTATACTCAAGCCGTTTGGATGCTCATTTCAAATCTGTTATCATTTAACATCACTCATGTTAAGATGGATGTTAAGAACCTAAATAGATCTATAAATATAATCACCACAAATACTGAATACATAATAGATCCACAGAGCAAGATAGAAGAAACCACACTTTATTATATCAAAACCCTTGAGGTAGGGAAACACCATACAATGGATCCTATTATGGAAGGGATCCTCTCTTGTTCACTTGCCTCTTCGAGGGGGAAACCTCCTAATGAGCTTTAGCTCAAAATATAATACTTCTCTTGATGTCCCATTACATTTCTTGAACCCATTTATATAGTGCTACCATCACCTAAGAACATTCTAGAGGAGGAATCTTCTAGAAGTAGAACCTTCTAAGAAGTCCTCTTACATTTATTA
>JZKD02S1674993.1:185839-198814 GCA_000966675.3 Picea glauca
TCACCTAAGAACATTCTAGAGGAGGAATCTTCTAGAAGTAGAACCTTCTAAGAAGTCCTCTTACATTTATTATATCTAACTACCATTGTGGGCCTTATTTAATAATATAGTGGACATAGTCCACCTCACATTGAATGGCATCCACTATTATCACTATGGACCCTCTGCACACCCCCCCCCCCTCCCCCCCACTACCTCTCTAGCTACCTTACATTCCATTCCCCTTATGAAAGAGTTGTCCTCAACGCTTGATGTACAACCATAAACCAGGGTCCCATGGATAAGTGTGGACCACAATGCTGAAGTAGACTAGAGAACCATGGTCCCATTGAGAAATGGAAGCCACCATGCTGAAGTAGTCCAACTGCCATTTTAAACCAGGGTCCCATGTCCAATTTCTCATGTGAACCCCACATGGAAGATATCGACACCCAATAACCAACTGAAAATGATGCTCCAAAGACTGACACCTATCATGTGGATCCAAATAAGAAGATCCATCCACATAGTGGAAAATGGTCATAGCAGAATCTGGAAGGAATAATATCACTGTAGAATATGCAAGATGGACACTGGTAATAATCATTGGCTTTCGATTTGTCACATTGATACTCTCTACAAAAGGTGGATTAGAGTTATCAAATAAAATATGAAAGTGGTTGTCATCCCAGAAATGACAACTATCCATATACCAATCATCGCAATCGGCTTCCAAATCATACCATGCATATATTTATTAATTATATTCATCCATGATGTCCTCCATAAGAAATCTCTCTTGCATGCTATCCAATGAATCTTGAATACTACGAAAACTATCATTGAGGTAGTTTGTGAGACCATCCAATTTGACATCTAATGTGTCATACAATTGGGATTTGAATGCTTCAGTAATTTGTAAAATTTATTTGAGGGTTTGAGAGGAAATATCCATATGAGCACCTTATGAACTCTTGGGTCCCACAATCATCATGAAAAAACCCAAAAATTAGAACAATAAGTTAAAACAGAAAATCACGGCTTTTTCCAGAAAACCTTGAAAAACCGTTGAATTTAAAATGCTCATAACTTCACTTCCCGGACTCCGTTTCGGATGATAATTTTTTTTTAAATTGGGTGAAATTGTGAGAGGAACTCAGATATGCAATTTTTTTGGGAAAATTCGTCCACCAGATGCTACATAAATAAAAACATTGCACCGTCGTCCGTGGAAAAAGCCTGAAAAATTACAGATTTTAAAACTTCAATATCTTGACTTCCCGGACTCCGTTTCAGACGATTTGTTTTTTTGAACTTGGGTGTTTTTCTGAGAGGAAATCAGATACACAACCCGTTTCTAAAAAAATTTCATAGAAATACACTGAAAATTTCTAGAATGTCGCGGCCCTCTTTTTTTTTCTCTGATTTTTTTTATTTTTTTTATTCTGCAAAAATAAAAAATATTTTCCCACAATGTCTGCCAAGGAAAGTGATCTGATACCAATTTTTAAGAACATGAATAGATCTATAAATATAATCACCACAAATAATGAATACACAATAGATCCACAGAGCAAGATAGAAGAAACCACACTTTATTATATCAAAACCCTTGAGGTAGGACAACACCATACAATGGATCCTATTATGGAAGGGATCCTCTCTTGTTCACTTGCCTCTTAGAGGGGGCAACCTCCTAATGATATTCAACTCCAAATACAATACTTATCTTCATGTTCCATTACATTACTTGAACCCTTTTATATAGTGCTACCATCACCTAAGAACATTCTAGAGGAGGAATCTTCTAGAAGTAGAACCTTCTAAGAAGTCCTCTTACATTTATTATATCTAACTACCATAGGGGCCTTATTTAATAATATAGTGGGCATAGTCCACCTTACATTGAATGGCCTCCACTATTATCACTATGGATCCTCTTCCCCCCACTTTTACCTCAAAGACCTGATTGTACGTTCCAATATCTATATCATCCTCACATCCCTGATAACGTAGAATCATGGCATGTTTTCCCGAGTGATGAAGGCATTTGCTCTTTCATACAAAATGAACCGTTTAATCATAATAAATTATATCTATTGAATATGACAAATTTCCTAAAGGCTTCACTCCTCTCGAAAGTTCATTTTCGTCAAGTGATGCAGGCAACAAATAAACACATAAGGAAGAGGAGTTGAACAGTAAAGTGGGTGATACCATTGCCTTGAATATTGGGACATCCAAATCTTTAAGGATCATCAAATTAGGTGCCCAATGTTATGATGAAGAGAAAGCGAAATTCACAAAATTACTTCGTGAATTTCAAGATGTTTTTGCGGGGTCATACGAGGATCTTCATGGTTTTGATCCTTCTCTCATACAACATGCCATTCCTATCAAGGAAGGGGTAAAACATGTTAGGAAAAAACAAAGACCTATTAACCCTGCCCCCGAGGCCACTAATAGGAAAGAATTGGAAAAATTGTTAAAAACTAATATAATCTTTCTAGTTAAGTATTCTGAGTGGGTTTCAAATATGGTCCCTATTCGGAAAACTGCTGGCCAAATAAGATTGTGTGTCGATTTCCACGCATTGAATAGAGCAAGTTTCAAAGACCATTTTCCGCTTCCTAATATGGAAATTAGTTTACAACATGTTGCAGGGTCTCATGATTTCCTTACATGATGGTTTTTCTGGGTATAATCAAATCAAGGTAAAAAGGACTGATAGGTATAAAACCACTTTTACTACATGATGGGGAAAAAATGCTTATGAACGTATGCCTTTTGGCTTGTCTAATGTAGGTGCCAATTTTCAAAGATCTATGCATATATCTTTTGATGATCTAATCGGTAAAATTATTCAAGTTTATCTTGATGATTTGACTGTTTATTCTAAGAACCGGTTGGATCATTTTGGTCATCTTAGAAAAGTTCTCATGCATTGCAGAAAATTTGGCATTTCTTTAAACCCTTCCAAATCTATTTTTGGTGTCACGAAGGGCAAGCTCCTTAGTCATATTGTTTCTGATTCAAGACTAAGCATATATCCCAAAATGATTACTGCGGTTCTTAACCTTCCCGCTCCCACCTCCATGAAAGAAGTTCAAGCTTTCATGGGCGTTATTAATTTTGTCTGTAGGTTTGTTTCTGATTTTTCTATCATGGTTAAACCAATTCATAATCTTCTAAAGAAAGATTGTTCTTTTTCTTGGATAGATGACATCGATAATTTTTTCCTTATGATTAAGAAAGAAATTAGTTCCGCACCAGTTCTGGCGAAACTAGATTTTGAGAAAGATTTTATCATATATACCAATGCCATCGAGGAATAAATTTATGCTATCATCTTACAAAGTGATGAACAAAACAACAAAAAACTTGTAGCTTACATGAGCCTGAGTTTATCAAATGATGAAATCAAATACTCTTATATTGAGAAACATTCTTTTGCTCTTGTCAAGGCTGTATAAAAATTTCACCATTTTATTTTGGGCAAACACATGCATGTTAAAGTCCCTTTATCTGCTATCAAGTTTCTGCTTTCACAAACTTATCTTTCAAGAAAACTTGCACATTGGATTGCCAAAATCCAAGAGTATGATTTGATGATCATGACTTCGAAGACAATCAAGGGATGACACCTAGCTCAACATCCTGAACCAAGTGAAGAACTTGACGATTAAGATAATCCTATTTCAACTTTTTTTTATATTGAGAATATAAATCTTGTTATATCTGAACATCCTTGCTATAAAAGTATGGTGTATTATTTGCAGTATCAAAAGTGTCCATATGAGCTGGATTCTCACCAGAGAAGGAGACTTCACTTGGAAGCTTCCAAGTATATAATTTTAAGATATTTTTTGTTTAGGAGGTCTGTTGATGGTTTGTTACTTCGATGTGTAAATGATGATGAAGCAAAAAAAATGTTGCATGAAATTCATGGATCATCAGTTTCTTTCATTCACATCGGTGGCCATTTTTCTGCTAAGGATATTTCTTTTAAAATCATAAGAAATAGTTACTATTAGCTTTCGATATTCCATGATTCCTATAAATTCGCAAGATCTTGTGATAAGTGACAAAAAATCGCTGGGAAATAACACCTTTTTGCCATGCCCTTACAACCCGTCCTCCCAGATTTCCCTTTTTCTAAATGGGGACTAGACTTTATTGGCCCTATCAATCCTTCGTCTTTTGCAGGGAATATATTTAGTTTTACAACCATTGATTACTTTACTAAGTGGATAGAGGCTCTCCCTCTTAGAAATGCATAGGATGAGCAGGTAATTTCTTTCTTAGAATCTAATATCTTTTCCAGATTCAACATTCCATTAGAGATCATTACAAACAATGGCCTAGCCTTCATTTCTACAAAATTCACTCAATTTTTGGTTAAGTTAGGGGTCAAACATTTCACTTCATTTTCTTATTACCCTTAGGGAAATTGGAAATCAGAGTCCACTAATAAGAATCTGGTTAGGATCGTAAATAAAATCATAGAAGACAAACCTCTCAAGTGGTACACGCTTCTCACTTATGCTCTTTGGGAAGATCACACAACCACCAAAGCAAGTACATGATGTACTCCCTTTCAGCTCGTATATGCTCAAGAGGATATTTTGCCTACTGAGCTAGAGATTTCCTCCTTATGACTGTTGTTACAGATCAAAGAATTAAATTCTTCCAATTTTCCCCAAAGGATAAATGCATTGTTAGCCCTGGAAGAACAAATAAATTTTTCCTTGGAGAACATAAAAAGAAGGAAACAAACTGTGAAAAAGTAATTTAACAGATGAGAAAACGCTGTTGAATTCAATATTGATGATAAATTCATACTATGGGACTCAACCCATGCTGAAAGAGGGAGACATTCTAAATTCCAAAAATTATGGTTAGGTCCTTTCAAAATCACTTTTATCCTGGGCACAAATTCATACCTTCTAAAGGATTTGGAAGAGCAATTGTTCTCTTATAGTACTAATGGTTCCCACTTGAATCATTATGTGGAACCAACTTGATCGTTAACTCTTGTATAAAAATGACTGCTATATATAGTCTTTTGTCTTACTATTTTCTTTTTACTTTGGTTTGTTGAGTTTTTAATTTCTGCTGTTTGCTTCTCATTATAATCAGAAATAAAGAATGTATTAGTTTTTCCATAACAATGTCATTCTGTAAATATCGTTGATTGATGAAAAATAAGATACCCACAACTGTCATGATGTCCTCCTTTCAGACATCGCTGAAATTGATTTTTTCTTTCAATACTGTTGTAGGATAATTGATTTTGTCTTCTTCCTTGTTTCTGCTATCCCTTTCTTCCCTCCATCCCGAGATTCAAGAGAATATCATAAGCATTCTTCTTGAAGGTCTAAAAATTATTATCTGTTACGTATTGTTCGAATGCTATGCATACATGAACAAACCCCCTCATACGTATCACTTTCCATAAGTTATTCCAAAGTCCTGTCTCATTATTTCCCTTAAACCATATTTTTTCCCCATGTTGCATAACTATTATTTTCATCAATTTTTCGATCATCTACTTCTATTTTCTATGAAACCAGACATTCTGAGTTCTAAATCTGTTGGGAACATATTTCTTTGTGGAGTCGCCAGTTTGTTGATGCCCCAAAAGTGAAACATGGAATCCTTGCATGAAAATGGGTTACAATGCCCTATTACTTATATATATTTAATAATATACTAAATAGGTGGGACCTCGTCATGTGCATAATGATGAAGGATGCCTCCTCTTTTTATGCACTCATGTCTATTTTGAAAAAATGACTACAATTTAAAAAATTCGAAACCGCTTTCCAAGTGTAATGTTCCTAACTTGACTAGTCTAGGAAACACTGATAATTTGATGTATCTACAATAGATAATTCATTGTTACAACATATAACTGACTATATAGATAATTAATGAGACAAAAGACTGCAAATATTATATTATGATATCTCTGTGAGTAAAATGCCGCATGTGGCTGAATAAAAATGAATCACTCGGCTAGATCAAATGACAAAAGGATCTTAGCCGGAATACAATACTAAATGATAATACCCGATAATATATGAGCACTACAGGATCAATGGATGAGCTAGAATTATGTAGCTCGCATGGTAACTACTGAAAGACTGAAAAGTTCTCCCTGGTGGCTAAACCTCTCGAAATGGCCTGAAAACTGTCCCAAGTGGTGCGCCCTACTATAGCTCTTAGTCCTAGTGACTGACTAGCCCCTATGCTGGTGTGTTTGGATCCTGGATGGATTTTCCTAGGGGAATGCACCCCTCTCTCACTAGAAAACCGCTCCCTAGTGATTCCACCATCGAAATCGGCTGAGATGTGTCTCAAAATGATCGCCTTGGCCTACTGTGAAATGGATCGGAAGTGTTTCCTTGGATCTGATTTGATGATTTCTTGGGAACCTCGAATGTGTTCGCCCAAAGTGCCACACTCCAAAGTTTGGAAAATGCACCCCATATGATTCCTCCATCAGAATCTGATGAGGAACTAGGAAAAAGATGCACCTTGTCTTCCTCTCAAATGGGTCCGAAGGGAATCTTTGAACTCTCCTTGGATGGGACAAGTCGATCCACTGAACTTCCTAAGAAGATGCGCCCTTGCTGCTGGAACCTCTGTAACTACTGCTGAAGTATGGTGGAAGACCTGGATGATCTTCCCGGTGACTAGGGTGTGTCTCTCAACACCGAAATTAGCCAATTGATGTCTTCCTCCTAGAATCCACTGAACTATGTCTCTTGAGATGCTCCTCTCTCCTCAATGATAAGCGAAAATCTACATAATACTGAATTAGGTCGCTGAACCTTCTCTTATAGCTGCCCAAAACCCTAATTCATTGTTGAAACCCTAATTCACTATTGACTTCTAATTTTAGCTTGTCTGTTCTATTTTTAGCTCAAATTGGATTAAAAGCGCTTTTAACTAGTTTTAGCTCATTGTCACTTTTCGAACATAACACCTTTGACTGGAGTGACCTCTAGTAACCCTGTTTACCCCTTTCTATCCCTGGCTATAGTCTAACGGGATGGTTTAGACCATTGATCCTCTTCTCTAGAGCTCCTATTTGGAAAGGGACATTATAGTCATCCCTTCTTGAAATTGCTTGTCCTCAAGCAATACCAATCTAAGGTGATGCAACACCCGCTCACTCTCCCAAGTAGCGTCCTCTACTAGAAGCCCTCTCCATCTAATCAAAAACTCTCTGATGACCCTTCTCCTCAGTTTCTACTCCCGGAACTCCAGTACCTCCTCCATAACTAACTCCAACCTTCCTTCCTCATCCAATGGGGGGAATCTCCTTTGATGTGCTAATAAATTGTCCCACTGCCTTTTTGAGGCAAGATATGTGGAACACGTTATGAATCTTTCTCCCCTCTGGAATCTCTAGCTCATAAGAAACCTCGCCTACTCGACACATGATCCTATAAGGGCCATAAAATCTGGGCTTGAGATTCTCGTCCCCACTCTTCCTCAGAGATGACTGTATGTAAGGTTGGATTATAAAATAAAACCATATCCCCAACCTCAAAGCTATGCTCTATCCTATGCATGTCCACACTCATCTTCTGTTAGTTCTGTGCCCTCGCAAGTTCTCTTTCAGTAACTTGAGAATCTCCTGGATCTCTATGATCCAATCCTTGGCCTTGGGTGCTCTGCTCTCCCCGGAAACCAAGTCTACCAAAGTGGGAGAATCATAACCGTACAATGCTCGGAAGGGTGTCATACCAATGGAAATGTGGAAAGTGGTGTTGTAGCAATGCTCTCCTAAATGTAGCCACTTGGCCCATGTTCTTTGTTGTCCATCTACATAGTTCCTCAAATATCTTTTAACCCAATTGTTGACGATATTAGTTTTCCCATCTGTCTGAGGGTGATAGGTGGTGTTGGGTGTCAAATACATCCCCACCAATCTAAACAACTCCCTCCAGAATGTCCCAATGAAGCGATTATCCCTGTCACTGATGATGTTCCTCAGTAACCCATGAAGTGTGAAGACCTCCCTGAAGAATAGCTCGGCTACCTGAACTTCATTGTACTCTGTTAGTATGCATAGAAATGAGCAAACTTGGTCAACCTGTCAACCACTACATAGATACAGTCCTTACCCTGGACGTTGGGTAGGCCTATGATGAAGTCCATCGACTTTCCCATTTCTTCTCTTGAATGGGGAGTGGATGAAGTAGCCCTGTTGGGAGAGTATGCTCTGACTTGTTCTGCTAGAAAGTCACACACTCACTGATGTGTCTCATAACATCATGATTGAGTCCGTTCCATGAGAATCTCTCCCTGATATGTCTGTAGGTTTTGAAAAACCCCTAATGGCTTGCTATTGGTGAATCATGAACTATTGTGAGGATATTCTTCTTGAGCATCAACTCTAGCACTAAGTAGAATCCGTCCTTGTAGAATATGACATCGTCAATGAAGTTATACTTGTCATCATGTATCTTTCCATCCATAACCTCACAAGCAAACTTGTTCTTGGAATATTCCACTAACAAGTGAGATTTCCAATCTGTTGAAACCTCCATCAAAGAACATGCCGCAGGTCTCCTCGATAGTGCATCGACCACAATGTTCTTCTTCCCCTTGACATAATGTATGCCGAAGTTGAATGCATGTACCTTCGTCACCCATTTATGTTGGTTCTCACTAAGGTCCTTTTGATCAAGGAAATACTTCAAGCTGTTGTGATCTGTTTTGACCATGAATTTGCTGCCCAAAAAATATTGCCTGAATTTGGTTAAGGCATGCATGATTACCAACATTTCCTTGTCATAAATGGAGTACAACCTATCGAGATGAATGAGATTCCTACTCTCAAATACAATGGGGTGTCCTGCTTTCATCAAAACTGCCTGTTGGCACAAGGGTAGACCCAGGGTTCAACACTACAACAAAGCACCAACAAAACCCTAACTACCAGCCCTTTCAACAAGACCTGCGAAGCAGGTGAAGTCTCACCCAAGGTAGAGGTAGGGGTGGTTGTAGGACTCAATTGTCTGCAACCTTATATGGGACACATATATGTGATTATACAACTTAATAAAGCACTTAGCACTTAGCACTTTCATTTCTTCAATATACAATCAATAACCACTTCACTGGAAAAATAGGGCCTCACAACATTCACACTAATATAACGTATTTAAGCACTTAGCATCAACAAATAGGTCATATCTAGTAGATCAAGGACTCATCACATTCATATAGATCAGATCTATCATTCTCATACATCATTAGCTCTTCAACATAAGCATATCTATATAATCATCTCTAATCACTTAGCAATTGAAGACATAAACACATCCAAACAAGAACAAAGCAGAACAAAACAGGGTTTATGTGGTTCACCCCCACCCTGGGGCTATGTCCACCAAATCTTCTTCTTTATTTTCTTCAATCAACCAGTTACAAGAACAGAGCCATCAAAACCCTATTCCGCATAGGACAAAGGATCTACGCAGCTCGCTAGATCCCTCTTCCTTGCGTTACAACACAGAGCCTTTCTCAACTTCTTACAATGACTTGCACTAGCTCTGCAATTTCCACACCATCTTCACAGAGCACATAGATCTATCACTTAGCCATTCATACAACATCACATAGATGCCTTTAGATCCCCTCCTTACATTGCCTAGACATTTATTTATACATTACAAAATAGGCCTAAGCATGGGTAAAACCCATGGGCTGACATCCCAATCCCATTACATATTCCCAAAAACCCAAAAAGGACCTAGAAGTGGGCCGAGATCCCGTGATTTCCGCTTCATTTTGTGATCCTCCTTTGACAGGCTTTCGAAGTCCCAAAATAGGTCAACATGACCAAGAATCTCCCAAAACTTGGTCAAGGGCCAACAGACCCCCAACACTCACATGTGAATCGTCCTGAGTCACTATGGTATGATGAGTTCTGCCTCGAATGCCTCGAGCTTGGCTCAAGCTACTTTGACCTACTGCTATGCTACGACCTCTTGCTTAGTGAACTCCTGGATCACTGCATCATTTAGAGGTCCTTCTAGGGGTTGTTCTGCTACGATGACAACCCGTTCTAACTCCGTGCCTCGACTTTCAACCTCTGTGAATAATTGGCATGCTTTATCTTGTACTGGTTGAATCTGTTGATTAAATTCCATCACTCTACTTTGAATTGTATGGATATGTTGCTGGGTGGTGCATTTCTCTTGAGACCGTTTCATTCTTTCTATGGCTGACAGGGCCTTTAGCTGTGCCTGTAGTGTGTCTGCATGCTGCTTTGCTTCCTTGAGATTTGACTCCAATACCTGTAACTATGGATTCTTGCTGAGGTTCTCATATGTCTGGGTGCTTCGGTTACTCAGCTGCTTTCACTCCAAGGCAAGAGATTTTAATCTGTCAACTGCGTTGTGGAAAATTGCTTCCCTTAGGTCTCTTACATCTTGAGGGGTCTCGGGCACAATGCAGAGCTCCAAGTATGCTATACGTTGTTGGAGCTGCTGGATTACCTCTTCAATTTGCGCTACCTGCTATGGAACTCACTCTTCATTCTTTACTTCTACAACTGTCATAGAGAAAAGTGCTCTGTGAACCATTCCTTTACTTCAAGTTGCTCGACAAGCAACTGTTCCTTGCTTTGTTGTAACTATGTTTTTTCTTCATCCCACTTTGCTTGCAGAGCAAGATTTTCCTGTTCTGCAGCACTGCGGTGCTCTTCAAGGTCTCCCTATACTTGTGCCAAAGCCTGGGTGGCTTGCTCAACATGACTCTTTTAGTCATCAAGTCGATGAGAACTTATGTTACTGATTCTTCAATTGCAGTGAGCTCATCAGACATACGCGCTCGAGATTAAAATTATCGGGGTCACGATTATCTCAGAAACTGTACTAGAATAAAAAACAAGAGCGTAATGATCACTATATATAATTCACTTAGTATGTGGGATTCAAATTCTCAGTTATCAAAAGTGTTCTCCATGCATGGCACGACGGGATAAATAGGGAACTCGACAACAGTTCGCTTGTAACAGGTATGAAGCCCCATTAACTCTTGTTCTGTCCATTATGGCACGGTTCAATGGTCTGGTGTCTAGCTATAAATGCTTTCTGACCCATTCGCAGCGACAATCAAATGGATATATCGGTCCCAATGGCTATATTGCTTCGCCCTAGCAAAGTGCCCTATGTCGCTATTCTGATATCTCGACGAAGCTCCAATTCTGCAAATTTTATCTCTGCGAAGTGCCCTCTAGAATCTTCTGTATCTTTTCAATCTTATCCCTCTTCTTGCTTAGCTTTCTAGCCTTCTTTCCAGTTAGATTCGACTCATTATGTCTTTTTCCATTCTGATTCTTATCTTCTTTTAACATAGTCACTGTGCGCTGTTGAGATTCTTTCCTAAGATTCAGGGGTAATACCTATTCTTTATCTGGAGTAAGTACTTCAGTCTTCTGTGGATCTTCTAGTGTTCTTGCAGCTTCGACATTAGGGTCTCTAGTGTCAAATAGCTTCGATCTGTTCTCCTATTCTTCAATCAATTGTGCAATCTTTCTGGTCATGAAATCTTTTAATTCTTGTTTCTTCTTCTCCAAAACTTCTTCTTCTTCTTTTCGTTTGGCTTGATCTCTTTCAATCCAAGGTGTCCCTAGTAACATGTTAAATGGGGTTCTGTCCTCAATAATTTGAACAATCTCAAAATATTCTTCTTTCGAAGTGCCATTAACATGCATAGGTATGCGAGCAAGCTTCCCATAGAGGTTTATCAGTTTCCCTCTGAATAACCCTAGTCCTCCTAATGAAGGATTCATAGTAGGCCTTCCTATAGCTTCCCAATTTCTCTCTGTCATGATATTCACCTTTGTTTCCTCATCTAGAACACAGTCAACGTCGAAGTCTCCTATTCTTTCTTCAAGGTGTTCCTTGCCTTTAAAGATCTCTGATAATCTAATATGTTGGTGGTCATTCAAGGTTTCTCTCATCTGTAGCAATGCTTTATTTGATTCTTCCTGGGGTTCTTCTATAGCCTCTGGATCTACCTTAGGGTTTTCTTGATTCAGATTCATTCTTTCAATCTTAGCAATTATTCTGAGGCAATCGAACACTTCATGGTCCATAGCTTTGCAACAAAGACAACTAGATATTTTCCCAGGGCATTCTTTAGCAAGATATCCCGATTTTCTGCAACTGTAACAGAGGGTCAATCCTCTCTTTCTTTTAAATGATCCCCAACTTCTCCTGTATTGCACGCTAGGATCATAGGAGTTAACCTGCAACAAATTATTTCTAGGATCCTGCATCCATTTGTTAGTAAAAACATTCTTTCTATGCATAGGTATAACATATCTTTCATTATTGTTATTAGATATATTCATATCAAACCATCTTTCATCTATTAGTGCCCTAGTTTTTAAGCTAGGACAAAATCTATCAAGCATACCTAGATCCATACTCTAGAAACAAAAAATTTCACTTATCTTACTTTTACAGAGCACAAAGCTTTCATATCTAGAACTTTTCTACTATTCTTACCTTTATCAGAGCACATAACTTACCTCTTTTCTTCAGATCTGGCCTCTTTTCTTCAGATCAGAAATATTTTCTTCAGATCTGACCTTCCTCTCGGCACAAAGCTTCACAGGTCAAGGAGAATGTTGCGCACTAGGGAAACATATCTATGCACAGATCTTTCACACTTTCAGATCGATTCTTTGCACAAAGTTTCTTCTTTCTCAGTTCCCAGTAAGCACATTTTCAGTCCGATATTGTGCACTTCAGTAGTAGATCTATGCACAAAGCTTCTCTTTTCTTTACTTCAGTTCCCAACAATCACAGTTTCAAGTCCCATCAATGGAACCTGTTATCCCCGTTTTCTAGGGATAACTAGGAGATCATGTCTCAAGGCCCACAGGTCCTAGACATGGAGTGTCGAGAGCAGGATTGACCTGAGCATGGCCCTGGAGGGCCCATCCTTCTTCTTCTTCGCCAG
>JZKD02S1674993.1:223952-251496 GCA_000966675.3 Picea glauca
GGAAATGGGTCTTGAGGTATAAACATGGTCACAATGGGACAAAATGGGATCAAACAATGAAGCTTCTCGAGCTCAAGTGCCATGAAAAACACCTAAAACCCATGAATATTCTTAGGCTATATAGTGCCATGATCCCTTGTTAGGGATATTTGATCTAGGAGTTGGATATGGGCACCATTATGATGTTTTTTTCACCACAAATGGGTCTAAAGGTCCTTGACATGGTTTGATCCGGATTTATGAGCGTAACAAAAGGAATAGTAGACTGAATACAATAACACGGAGATACAGAGAACAACAAAAGATATCTAGTGAAAAATAACTTCTATTGAATAAATAAAATAGGTTGAAACTAAAAAACTATAGAACTGAAAACAACTTACTCGAATGGTGGTAGCTATCTCTAAGAAGAGATGTGGCTACTACGCGCATCTCTCTGAGAAAAATGATTACAATGAGGCTACATAGGCATTTTTAACATTACTCATGAATGCCAAAACCCTAGACATAAAAAAACCTAACCCTAGGAGATGAAATGACAAAAGTTATGTGGGTCCCAATGGCTAAGTTGGTACCTCAACTTCTTGGGGTCGTAAATTTTGCATACAACCTCCGTTTTAGGCGTGTGATAGCCCGTTGGAAAGGTATTTTCTAGAAATACACAATATGCCATCAAAATAAAAATCCATCTACAATTTGACTATGGAAAGTCAGAAAAACATTGTTTAGGGCCCCAAAACGGCCCTGGAAGAACATAAAGATGTACTGACATGAAAAATTCCAAAATAAGCCAGTTGGATTAGGTGGGTAGACAAAATATCCACCAAGAATCTATGTAGGGCTTCAGAGAACCCTGCAAGTGTAGAACCCACACTTACAAATAATTACAGAATAATGTGTTGAACTAACAACTATCAAGAGGATCCAGTTGGAATAGGTGGGTGGCCACCAATATCCACCTGGATCAGTCCTCCCCCATTGGGAAGCAATGGTCTCCATTGGGTTGAGTGCCCCCATCAGGGGATGGAACTTGGGCTGAATTTGGCCTAGAGTGAGCCACTTTCCTTGGTGTAGGAGTTTCCTTTCCTTGACAACCTGATAAAGCTGGATCCTTTGCTAGTGAGTGCCCTTGACCTGTGTGTCCATTATCTGACCAGTGGATGCCTGTTGCATGTAGTTAGGGTTGAGCTCTGTTGGTGTCAATTGTTCTATGATATTTGAGGTGTCCAATTATCAATAAGGGTGGAAAATATGGCCAAAGGAGGTCCACATTGAACACTGGGTGCAATCCAAGCAAGGGTGGAGTGTTGAGCTCAAAATAATTTCTACCCTCAGCATTGGTGATAGTTTAAGGCCCATAGGGAAGTGGGAAGAGATTCTGATGAGGCCCTGCAAGGCACTCTTTTTGCAAATGTAACCAGACCTTGTCTCCCACCTGAAACTAGTGTGGTAACCGATGTTGATCATGGAGCTGCTTGTACTTAGCATTGGCTTTCTACAAAATATCATGGACCAGTTCGTGGATGTGATGAATCCTCTCAATGAATATTGTGGCTTTGTCCACCTCAGACTGAACATGGGAAGATTCTGCCTGTGTGGATGCAAGAGGTAGTGCAACATCAATGGGACCCAAGGTTTGGAATACCAACCCCACCTGAAATGAGCTATGACCGGTGGAGCTATAGAGAGCCCTGTTGTAGTTGTGATGAACATAGGGAAGACTCTCATCCCATGTACGTGGATTCTTAGAGTCGTACATGCACAGGATGTGCACAACCATTTGATTGATGACCTATGTCTGGACATTGATTTGGGGGTGGAAAGCAGTGGATTTAGTGAGCTTGGTGTCCAATAGTGACCAGATACTCGACCAAAATTGATGAGGAACATGTTGTCCCGATATGAGGTGATGGTCTGTGGTATCCCAAAATGGATCCACACCTGTTCGAAGAAGAGCTTGGCAATATTTTCCACTGCGATGCTCTTCTTTCAGGCTGTGATAATGGCCATCTTTGAAAACTGATCAACCACCACAAATACACAATCATTTCCAGTCTTGGTGGATGAAAGGTCAGACATGTAATCCATTGAGATGGATTCCCAAGGCGTCTCTGGAGTAGGAAGAGAGGTGTATAAGCCTTGATTCTTTATGACTGGCTTGGAAATGGCATAGGTAGTACAAGATATGATATACTTGCTGACGTCTTGTCGAAGCTTTGGCCAATAAAAATGTCCGTAGAACGACCAAAATTTTCTCCACACCAAAATGTCCTGCCATACAATTATAGTAAGCCTCCCAAATAAGCTTTACATGCTCGCTTGTGGGAATAGAGAGGTGGCCCAGATGGCATAACAATCCATCCCAAATGTGAAAAATTGGTGACATTCACTCCTATACCCAAGAGATGATAGGTGTTGGCAAAGTCAGGGTCACACTAATAAATTTGGGACCACTCAGATGCCTCATGCCCATAGGAATGAAGCACTGTGGTGAGTGCAATAATGGGATGGCGACTGAGGCAGTCAATGACATGATTTGTTCTCCTTGTTTTATACTTAATGTTGAGATCGAACTGTTGTAGGTATGTGGGCCACTTTTGATGGCGGTCGTTCTACAACTTCCCCTGTGTTTGTATGAACTGTTGAGGCTTGTGATCAGTGTGGATGATTGTCTCCTTTCCTAGAATGTAATGTTTACATTGAATTCATGATTGCACAATGGAATACATTTATTTGTCATAGGTGGGGTATTTCTGGACAGTATCAGAGAGTGTCTCACTATGTTATGTTATTGGATGACCATGCTGAGTGAGAACTGTGCCTACAACATAGTCAAAGGCATTAGTCTCAATCTCGAACAATTGTTGCAGATCAGGTAAGAAGAGTACTAGAGATGAGCATAAGCGATGCTTCAGATCGTCAAATGATTATTGTTGTGCTTGACCCCATGCGAACTTTACCTTGCCACCACCCTTGGTTACTTGGCTGAGGGCCCATGCAATATGGGAGAATCCAAATACGAACCTTTGGTAGAAGTTGGCAAGTCCCAAGAAGCTCTGAAGCTCGGTTAGTGTTGTTGGGGTTGGCCAGTCACGAATGACTTGGATCTTAGCTGGGCCGACATGTACCCCTTGCTCATAAACAATGTAGCCCAAGTATTGGACCTTGTTCATGCCAAAGGAGCATTTTTCCAAGTTGGCATATAGCTTTTGCTGCCACAGAGTGCCCAAAACCTGTTGAATATGCTGCATGTGCTCCTCCTAAGTTTTGTTGAAGATGAGGATGTCATCCAGATATAACACCACAAAAGAGTTGGTGAAGGGTCTCAATACATCATCCATCAATCTCATGAAAGTTGTTGGTGCATTTATTAAGCCAAAGGGCATGACCAACCATTCGAAGAGACATTCTTTAGATTTGAAAGTTCTCTTCCATACATTAGTTGGTTCGATGGGAACCTGGTGATGGCTAGACTTTAGGTCAATCTTGCTGAAGAACTTTTCTCCCTTGAGTTGGTCAAGAAAGTCATCAATTCGGGGAATTGGGTATCAGTTCCGCACTGTGATTTTGTTTAATTCTCTATAATCAATGCATATCCGCCAGGTCCCATATTTCTTCTGCACCAGCACAATCGGGCTTCCGCAAGGGGAGGAGACGGGTCAAATTTTCCCCTTTTGAATCAACTCTTGGATTTGGCACTTGATTTCGTCATTTTCCATCAGTGAGCGATGATAAACTGGTCCATTAGGAAACGATGCACCGAGGGTTATATCAACTGGATGCTTGACTTGGTAGTGTGTCATTACCCCAGTGGGTGAGGAGAATATGTATTTGTACTCTTCCACTATCTCGTCCACTTGCTTCTGCTGCAAAGAGAGGCTCTGTGTAGAGGTCACAGATATGGCAACAACATTCTTCTTACTACGAGTACGGATCACAAAGAAGACGAACTTCTCGGTATGTGAAATGACCTTACTACATTGCTTAGAAGAGATTAAAGAAATAGCGGTAGGTGGCGCTACCTCTGGTATCCTGTACAATTGTCTACCAAAAGTAATAATAACACTGCGGGGTCTAGACTCATACACAACATGTGGCTTCCACAAATATGGCTGGCCTAAAAGAACATCACAAACTTCAAGGCGAGTAATATCAAACAATACCTTGTATTTGGAGGGCTTGATGATGTAGTGTAGATGACACTGTTGGCTGATGCAGAGATCTCATCCTTGGTAAAGCGAGCTGACAGTGTAAGGCTGCAGGTGCAGTGTTATCAACAGGTCCAACTGCTTGATGACCTCTGCTGAAATCTGGTTCTTCTGAATACCGCTATCGACAATGAAATGCAACAGAGTCCCCTTTACCTACATCTGTGAGTGAAAGAGGCGTTCCCCTTCCTCCATTTCTTCTAGTTCGCTTGGTTGGACTTTGGTGGTAGAGAAAATGGCACTGGGTTCAACATCGATGATCCACTTCCCACTTTCTGGATTTGATTCAGAGTCAGAATTTGCCTATGACTTGGAAGCTTTTAGCTCAACCACCAATGACTGCTTCAAGCGACATTCTTCGGTGGTTTGCCAAGGGATTTTATGGTATTCACACCATTTTCCCCTATTCTTCTTTGACTTCTCATTACCATTCTTGGGTCGTGGCTTGGACTGGTTATCCTGAGAGTGACCATATTTTCTCTGTCCTTTGTTTTGTGGGTTGGGGCTACCTTTGCCCTGCTTCGATAGTGAGGAGTTTGTAGATCCAAACTCTCTCCTCTTCTGCTTAAATTTATGCTCGATCTTGACAGCATATCTATAATCCGCACCTAATGATGCAATTTCCAGAAACTCCATTTATGTTTGAATGTATCTATGTAGATAATTGTGGCATTTGAGCACTAGATGTCGTTTAGAGTCTTTGATACGAAATTTGGTGTGTAGAGTATGGAAAATATTGGTGAAATTTGGTAGTGTTTGGTTCCTTTCCTGACGCAACATGGTCCATCTTTTGTATTGGTCCTCGTAGCTTCCAAAGGGGTAGTACTGTTCTTTAATGAAATCCCTGAAGAAATCCCATGTGGGGGTGACCACAAATATTTCAGATTCCTCTATGGCCCTTTGCTCAAAGTAAGTATCCCACCAGTCCTTAACATGTGGGACGATCTTCAGGAGTGAAAAAGTAATATTTTCCCTGTAAAAAAAATTGTGGATTGAAAAATACCCTTTGAGTAGATTCAACCATTTATCTATAACATCTGCATCTATCAGTCCTTCAAATAGTGGAATATCAAAATTTACTTGTACCTTGAAGGGGGTTGCATCACTGCTTGATGAATATGTGTCTCTTGTGGGTAGCCGCCAAAGGATCTGTGCAAATTTGTCCATCATTTCGTTCCTTTGTCGCGCAAGGGATTCCTTGAGAAACATTTTAAAAGGATTTCCCACTCCATCATATTTCTTCTCATCCCCCATGGGTTTTTTTCGGTCTTCGGCGAGGCTGATCTTGCAAAGGATTGACTAGTTCGAGTCCCAACTTCTTGTACCCAGATCTTTTCAGGGATATGAATGAAGAAAAATAAATGAAGAGAAAACCGCTTTGATACCATTGATTCAGATTTATGAGAGGAATGAAAGGAATGATAGACTGAATACAATAACATAGATATACAAAGAACAACAAAATATATCCAGTGAACAATAACTTCTATTGAATAAATAAAATAGGCTGAAACTGTAAAACTGTAGAACTGAAAACAAATTGCTTGAATGGTGGTAGCTATCTCTGAGAAGAGATGTGGCTGCTACGTGCATCTGTCTGAGAAGAATGATTAAAATGAGGCTATAGAGGCATTTTTAACATTACTTATGAATTCCAAAACCCTAGACATCCAAAAACCTAACCCTAGGAGATGAAACACAAAAAGTTATGTAGGCCCCGATGGGTAAGTTGGTACCTCAACTTCCCGGGGTCGTAACTTTTGCATACGACCTCCATTTTAGGTGCGTGATAGCTCGTTGGAAAGGTCTTTTCGATAAATACACATTATTCCATCAAACTCAGACTCCATCTACAGTTTGAATGCGGAAAGCGAAAAAAACACTATTTAGGGCCCCAAAACGACCCTGGAAGTATAGAAAGATGTACTGACATGAAAAATTCCAAAATAAGCCAGTTGGATTAGGTGGGAAACCACCAATCGACACCTAAAATTTTTGTAGGGATTCAGAAAACCCAGAAAGTGTAGAACCCACAATTACAAAGAATTACAGAAGAATGTGATGACATAACAACTATCAAGAGGAGCTAGTTGGAATAGGTGGGTGGCCACCAATATCCACCTGGATCATGGTTGTGGTAGGGAAATAATAATGATTAGGGGAGGGAACAAACACAAGTCCTAAACACTATTTCTCAATATCAAGAACCATGAAATTGTCCTCAAACCACGATATGAGACCCTTGTAGGGTATCTTTGGCCTACTAGAGGGATATTCATTCCATGAATAAGTCTAGAGAATTGGGAATGGTTATTGATATCTAACCAACATCAAGGGAGGAAAACAAGGCCCTTATGGCCTGAGCAAATATTCTCAAAATCAAGTGCCATGAAAAATAACATGGAACCATGCCTCTCTAGTGGGTCTTTAACATTCATATTATATATGGATTCCATTAGAAGGTTATGCACACCATGAATGGGTCATGGGGCCTTAACCATCATTAAAGAATGAAAACAAGCGTGTTATGATATTGTTAAAGTTTATTTAGCTCAAGAGCCTTGAACAAGTCCTTAAGCCAAGACATATAAATTTTATAAGGGGTATTTAGACTATAAGTAAGATACATGTGCCATGAGTAGGTTTTTTGTACTGGAAATGGGTGTCGAGGAATAAACATGGTTAGGGGGGAAACAAAGGACTTAAGCCCTAATTGAACCTTCTCAAAATCAAGCACCATGAATAACACCTAGAAACCACAACAAACGTATTCTATAGGGAGTCTTTAGCATCCAAGTTGAATATGGGTTCCATTATGAGGTCTTGAGCATCATGGATGGGTTTTGAGTCCTTGACCATAGTCAAGGGATGTAAATAAGATCCCCAAAACCTAAAACTTATTCTTAGTCTCAAGTGCCATGGACAAGTCTGTTGGGTAAATTATATGCAATAATTTCCATACATTAAATTATCGACCCAGAGTTCGTAGACTTAGAGGTGAAAACACAGGAAATGAAAGAATGAATCTCTATTCTATCCTACGCTAACAACTAATGCTGAAAAACCATGACTCAACCTACATCAACTCATCAAAGCATGAAAACAACCAAGCAAAAAATAAATACAAACGACTGCACTCAATCCACGCAAATGTTATTAAGCATGAACAAAATACCATAGATCCACATGTGATCATGTCCAGATCATAGTCTATGCATGCACATGACAAGGATCTGACCCATCTTTACTAACAATTGATGTTTATAAAAATAAATTCAATTACTAACTAATATTCACAATGAAAAAAAACAATAAGCTATCTAATAGCAAGATGGAAATTACTCAGAAATGTGTTTGAATTAGTCAACTTGATGAGGCTAATCAAACCCTCATATAGGAGTGTTACTGACCTAAAATAGAACTGACCAGTCTTAAGGGAAAAATCCATAACTATGAACTATTCTAAATCTCACACACTCACCTTCACATCAAACATGACAGACATGTATGGTGCTACTGCATTCTTACATCCAGATAAGGTGTCTAAATGCAAGGGGATGACTTTGTATAGGTCTTGTCACTAATATTGACACATATAATGGTGTGCAGAGATGTATCTGACTGAAGGAAAATTATTTCTAATAATAAACAAAACCTCAACTATCGATAAAGGAAATGCGAGCATACAAACAACACACAACCAAAGTCTAAGATCTTGTCCCTTGAGAAGGAACCATAACCTTCATCAGAATGCCTCCAGAGACCACACAATCACTTAATAGAATGGAAAACCAAAACCAATAGGAAAACCCTATTATTAGCTTTGAGAATCGTGCTCTTAGTACCACAAAACTGAAGATGAGCTTACTAGACACAAAGTTACAGACTTCGATGATTAATTCATGTGTACTAATGAACATACCTTAAATATAGCTCAACTCTTAAGGTGTTTAAAGATATGTTTCCTTAGAAACTATAACCTAATTCAGCCTCATCACAAAACCATGTTCTATTTACTTATTCACACAAGATATTCAAGTCATGAGTTATCAGATTCAACTTTACATTCAAGTGCTGATATATGTATTACGATTATGTCAATTAGCCATACCTTTTCATATTGATAATAGATGATATTTTGAATGATATCTTTTATAAATACACCTTGAGAGAAAGGAAACAAAGTTTAGATCTTGTAAATGCACAAAAACAAGTAACAATGAATAGTTATTAAATGATTAATTCCAGGGAAAAATCATCCCAGGAACAAAAAGAAAGATTCTCATGAAACCAATCATCAATAACTCTTCCTTAAAGTCAACATTATATTTAGAATGTCAAGATATCTCAAATGGTTATTAGTTGAAGGCACATTTCTATATAATATCTCTGAACTACATTGTTGTGAAAGTAAGCTTAACTCTGCAAATAAGATTAAACATACACAAATTGATTATCATTAGTTTAATGTTGCAAGATAAATGAAACAAATATTAACTAGGTACTATACATTTAACTAAACAAACCAATAGAGGTGGGCCCTTATCTATCCATGCCGTGAGCAAGAAAAAACCAGATACTCACAATTAAATAGATACCATGAACTAGATCTAGATTTGTATTAAAAGAGAGTAAATTTGGAACTTACAATGTCTTCATTATAGAATATGAGTTCATAAATGTATCTCAAAAAGTACAAAACTTTGTCTCAACATTACAACAACACAAGATATCCCCTTCCTATGATCCAAGACTAAGTATTTATACATGAAATGAATTGGGGATTGGATGAAACCGAATCCCAAACTCAAAAAATGATTTTGACAATTTTAGAGCAAATCACAAAAATCTGGGTTTGACTGTAATTTGGGCAGATTGGTGTTAATGATCCGAACATCACTCTTAAACCATTTTTTATTTTGAAAATCTGTCTGAATTGTACTAAATTTTCCATATTCTAAACAAAACCCATATTCTAGAAAAAACACATATTCTAGAATTTTTAGATTCGATCTCCTTTACACGCAAATTGAGGTGGAAGTTGGTAGTTTAGAATTTTCTGCTAAATTGAGATGTAGCATTAATTTCATGCTATAGGTCCACACGTGCGACCTGGGCAAATTTTGACTCACTTGTCAACATGTCGACGTTGCTACAAAGAAAACCCATGTTCTTGATTTCCTTCTAGAAGCGTGCAAACATGCCAAACAATAAATCCATGTATCGAAACAACTATACTGGTGCGAGAATATATGCAATGGTATAAGGTGAGTCTAACAATCATCATCATCAAATATTTAGCCTTAAAAACCCTTGTTAATTGATTAAGAACTTAAGGAAAATAACAAAATGAACAACTTTTACCTCATAACACTTGTCAAGGATCTTAGGCTTGAAATGGTGAAAATGGGTGGCAATAGGCTAGGTTTAAATGAAAAAACAAGGTATTGGTGGAAAAAATAGATGTCTTGTGAGTGACAAAATAGGGGTTCAACAAAGTCCTTGAACCACCACATATGACCTTTGTAGGGTAGTATTTACCTCGAAGTGGGGTATGGGCACCATGACCATGTTAGTTGTGAACCAAGAATGGGTCTTGAATTATAACCAAGGTTAGGGGAGGAAAACAAGGGCCTTGTTCCTTAATGAAGATTCTTGAGCTCAAGATCTAGGAACAACACCTACAACCTATGAATCTTATCAAGATATAGTGCCATGAATGCATCCTCGAACCACCCACATGGGACCCCTATAGGGTATCTCTAACCCACTGGAGGGGTATAATTGCCATGATTAAACCACAACATAGGACCTAAATAAGAATATATATTGATCCCACACCAAGAATAGTTGTTAGGGCCATGGTCAGGGTTCTTTAACATCTAAGTGGGATATGGGCACCATGAGTAGGCTTTGTGAAGTGGAAATGGGTCTCAAGGCCTAAACATGGTTAGGGAGGAAATAAGGGGTGTAATCCCTAACTAAACCTTCTCAAGATCATGTTCCATGGTTAGGGGAGGAAAACAATTATCCCTTAGGTTATAATCATAGCTTCTTGGGATTGATTTCCATGAACAACACTCACAAACCATAACATTGGCCCTATTTAGAGGTTCTTTGGCATTAGAGTTTGATATGGATGCCATTATGAGGTTTTACATACCAAGGATGTGTCATGGGGAATTAACCATGGTCAAGGAAGGAAATAAGCGCTTCAAGATATTATTGAATCATTGGTCTCAAGTGCCTTAAACACATCCTCAAACCAACACACAAGTCCTTCATAGGGGATATTTGAAGGACTCTTAGTAGGATATGGGTGCCGTGAGTAGGTTTTGTGTGCTAAAAATGGATATTGATTCCTAAAAATGGTTAAGGGGGGAAATCGATACTTAATCCTAATTGAACCTTCTTAATATTAAGAACCATGAACACCACCTAGAAACTCTGACATGATCCTTCACTATGGGGTCTTTGGCCTAGGAGTTAGATATGGGCACAATTAGATGTTTTGTGCACCACAAATATATCTCTGGGAATTGATCATGGTTCTGGTAGGGAAACAACAACCTTATTCCCTTAACCATGGTTGGGTCGGACAACAATAACCTTAGGCCCTAAACATATCTTATTAGGCTCAAGCACAATGAATGCATCCTCAAACCACCTCACGTGACCCCTACATGGCATCCTTTTCCTACTAGAGTGATATGGGAATGATGATTAGGTATTGAGCACCAAGAATGGTTCTTGAGGTCTAACCAATGTTAAGGGAGGAAAATAAGTCCCTTAGGCTTGTTGTTTTAATTAATAGTAACTTTAATACACCCTATACTTGTGAATTCGGTTCATAAACGTGTGAGTTGTATAGATAGTATGTGTAGGTAAAAGAGCGAAGTACAAACTATTATGATCTCTTATGAGACAAGTGAACCACACTTCAATCCAATCATTCACTAAAATACTAAGACACTATCAAGCAAACCTTTTGAACAACTTCACTTTGTCCACAGGATTGATATCAAGTATGAGAAGAAATTAAATAACTCTGTATGTCATGCATAAATCTCTTATTTGTGCATGATCATGTTTTATGATCTATTCTCATCCTAATTCTCAATCAATGGATGTTTAAGTCTTCACATATAAAAATTATTCAAGTGCTAGTAAATAACTTCAAAACAAGAACTAGTAGCTAATTCTTTTGTCAAATCTCCTTCCAGGATTCAACATGCAATCTTTCACTTATTAAGCTAAGTATTCATGTCTTGTATGTGAGGTTAGATTTGATCGAAAGAATCCTAACTACTGTCTAAAAAAAAATGAAACAAAGTACTAAATATGACCACAAGCTTTACGTCGAACCATCCCTTTAAATCAATCAACTATAAATATATTGAATCCCTATTCATGAACTATTGATATTAAGTTGGATTTACTAGTCCAAATGTAAAGCTTATGAGAAGTAAGTCTTAACTCTCGAATTCACAATTAATACATTCAATGTGACAAATACATGGTGGCACGATACTTCTTGTATCCAAACAAGTTGTCTATGCACATATGTGACTCAATTGTCATACATTGTATAGTATTAACTGCTTATTTTAAACAACAATGAAAACTTCAAAGGGCAATTACCAATCCCTTGGGATGAATTTACACAAGAAAAAGGTACATGACATTTCTTAAGCTCAAGGCTTTCATGTCTTTTTATTAGTGATTTAATCGATCTATACATGATTTGTGCATTTGTGATCTTAACAAAAGAGACTTTGTAACTTGCATCAATCGAAATACTACTACAATTTCAATGGAACAACAAACCATAAAACTGTAAATGCTTGTCATTGAGAAAGTGAAAAAGTTATTACTGGTTATCTCTGAAGATGGAACGAACTACTAATCCCAATATCATGAACTGTAAACAAGAGGAGAATGGTTAATTCTATGAATCATTTACAAGTTAAAAACTCATTGCAATTATGAAATCGTTGATGGAACATAAGAAATCGAACACCAACATATGAAATTGTTAATGAAATTGACTTTTGATGTATCATCTAAAATACTCTAGCATCAATATAAAAAAAACATCACATTCTGGATTGGTGGGCCCTTGTCAACCATTAGCAATCCTTCGAAACTTACAGTAGCACGATCAAGATAACACCACGAGATTTTAGAATGATGCTGGCATTAAAACAAAGTATAAAATCACAACATATGCTCCATTACATAGATTGATTCTGAGTAATAACAACAATGATCAAGGATTCTCTTGGCTTTGAAATAGACAACTACAACATCACATATTCCAAATCTAACCTCTAATTACAATGAGGTATTACACACATATAGAAACCCTAAACAAAATGATAATATTCTACCCTGCACTCTCGTAAACTAGAATGCCAAAATGACAAAGGAAACAAACATATCAACCATGTTTATATCTATACTATCCGTCTGGTAAAATTAACAATCGATATGAGCTTCAAGGAAATTAGTTTTGATATTTTGTTATTCATATGACATAATGCATATGAATAAAATTTCATTCTCATTTTGGAAGATTCCCCCACGAATTGCCTGGGCACAAGAAGATGTTGACCCTAGGTTTGACAGAATCTTGGTGCTCTTGTGGAATATCTAGAACTCGAGCCAAAGAACATGAACCATGCTAGGGACCGGATCTACAAAATCCATGTGCTCCTTCTCCTCCTAGGTGTGCACATATAGGAAAAACTCCAAACCTAGGTATCAAAACTCCATAGTTGGTGCAGGAAGTGAACTACAATTCTTCATAGGTAAACATTAGTTCCAAAAACTTATGAAAACCTATTAAAACTTAGGAAATTAAATATAATAAGAAACTATGACCCATTTAATGTTTGTTGCAAGGTTTTAGGCTTAGGAGAATGGATTTGTAGGATAATGGGGTTTGATTTAGGTATAGTAGTGGGAAAATAATGAGAAAATAATGTTTAAAATATGGAAAAATGGGAGGTTAACATCTCCCCCACACCTATTTTCTTATATGTGCTCATGCATAAATCATCCTTGGAAACTCAAAAATTTATCCAAAACTAACACCTCTCGTGAATAAATAGGAGAGATCAGTTGCATTGATTAGAATGTTGAGGCCTCCTCTAGTCGTGGTGATCCTCTCATTATGCCTCCTCTATTCTGGCTGACTAGAAATTATGAGCTTCTTGTGCATTTTTCTATTCTCAGAACGTAACTTCTTTATTTCTTCTTGGAGGTTTTGGCTTTGGGATTTTAAAATTTCATTTTCCTTTCATATGCATCTATTTAGCACTTTCATCTCCAGGGATTCTTGTTTCAACCTTTTAATTTTCCGATTATTCCTCTTCACTTTACTTGTTGATTCATCTGAAGGTGGAATAAGTTCATTCTATCCAATAGATGCATTATCAGAGGGTTTAAGAAATGGCTTCTCTATATGATTCAAACCCTTACTCTGTTTATTTGGAATTTAAAAAATATCAACTAATGTTATGTTGTCTTTTCCGTAACTATCTAAAGAGATTGGACATTGTTCCATTGATTTTTGTTGATATGAAGAGGGTGTCATATGAGTTACTAGATGAATGGGGGTTAATACTGGAGCATTATGATGAACATAAGTCACCATTGGAGTACCAATTCTATGTTTGGCCATGTTCTTGGTAACTTGATGGGTTGGAGGTGGTCTGGATAATGCCTCTGCTAATGCGTTGGTCTTCACAATTTTTATTTTTTGTTAGTATTCTAGAGGAGATATGATTTCCTCGGCTCCAGGGGATCTAAGGTCTTCATCAAGACCCTCTTTCTTATTTTTGTCACCCTGTGCTATTTGGTTTGATTCTACTATCTCATTAGATTGTTCACGAAATTTATTCTGAGTAATAAAGTTTTTCCATGATTCATTCCTCCTACACAATTCTTCTATTATCAAAATATTCACCAATCCATGGTGATACATGCTCTTGTAAGGGTCTTTACTATTTCTCTTTACTTTGTTTGACATATTACTTTCTCTTCCATAAGTAATAATGAAACTTCAATTGTTGGTCAAATTCAAAAAGCAACAAGATTCTAATGTGAACTGGAAGGTAAGAGCATAACTCCCCTCACAGGTCAAATATATTTGTAAAATTTCCAATGGTGCATGCCATTCATCCTTGAGCCAAGCCCATAGTATCCCCTCACCCACTTTTCATTTTGAAACTCTAGTTTTAAAAATCGTTTACAAAGGTCTTGTGCTACATGCCGATTTTTGAAACATGTTTCTCCTTCTCTCGACAAGCCTATGGTGTGGGAAATTGAATTCTATGAGACCTCCATTAACAACTCCCCAATCTGGGCTACACGTCCATTGAAACCCCTTGTGGAATTCAATGTCACCTGGTCATTGAATCCTTGGAATTTCATGAAGAATTCATGCCACTTCGCGACTCTAAGCATTTTTTTACACGAATTATACTCAGGTTGAGCTTCCAAAGCTTGCATAGATTTCATGTCATGACGATTGACCAAAATTTTGGCTACAATTACTGTAGAAAGGGAAGACGCCTCCTCTGTCACCTTTGGAATTAACACATACATGATTTGATAGGAGGAAGTTTGAACGATCACCACCGTTTAAAATCCCATACGATTTCAATTTTGAATGATCTGAATATAACTCACTTGGAATCCCTTCGGTGATTCCAAATGAGTTATGATAACCAACTTCAATAACACCTATACATTAGGTTCATGGGAAATTATGGAACGGTCGGGTCTATAGGTGTAATGATAATACCATCATGTGCACTTAATATTTTGTAGTTATGGAAGTATAATTTCATCAACATGTGTAAAGTCATGATGGATGTCGTATGACTAATACGTAATGTATATGAGAAATATGCCACATGGTTGACAAGGTATATGAACACATGGAGAATAGATGTATTATGAGGAAAATATCTCTATGGCTAGGGTGAACCACAACATACATGTATGACTACAGAAATCAACTCAATTCCATCATATGCTATATAAAATAATGTGCAAGAGAGATAGGAAAGAGGCCTACCTCGTCCAAACATTTGAATATGTCCACCGTTGAGCACTTCGACCCAAATCTTTATACCTGCAACAAGTTCTCAACAAACAAGCAGAACAAACATATAGTGATAATATAAAAGGTTAGCACATTAGATAGCATAATTCATTAATATACAAAACAAACATGCCCATGGATAATAATTCATATATTTGCACGATATCAATTGGATGGGAAATGAGTATTTCTATTAATAAATGATCAGTAGAAGTGAAAAATATTACAGACTTCCGTGTTGGCACAGTTCAGAACCAAGAAACTGAGTTCCTTCCAACTGGGCCTCCACCACTTCAATCCTACACCAAAGGCAAGCTCATATAACAGAGACAAAGATGTTCTCCATCAATAAGGGAAGAGCTTGGGGGATGGGCACTATGTTTAGACTTAAAGGACAAAGGGATGCAGACTCAATATGAAGTAAATAATTTCTCCATAGTAACTTTTCTCTCAAAGTTGAATTCTCTCTCCTTTTCCATAGCTCAGAATTGGCTTCTTTATAGCCTTCAAAATGCAACTGAAAGGCCGAGTCAGAACATTTCTAGTATGTGGAAGGCCAAGGATCAAAGATCTCCTGTCATGACATGGAAACCCGACATTTAATTTTGATTTTATGGCACAAATCCCGATGTACATGGAATGTAGTGGAGCAGCCAGCGTATACACTTGTTGTATAGCTTACAAGGTGCGTACAAGTGGAAAATAATTTTTTTTTCTATGGATTTATCAATCAGGGAAAGTAAGTCTGCATGGGGGAATGGAATAAAGCCCTCTCTGCAAGATTGCATAGGGTGAGGCAAATATTGTTCTAAAAGATGCCCCCTAATGTGTGAGGTTAGAGGAGTATATGTAATGGCCAAAATACAATATAAATAACCCATAAGTGGAGTGGTAGAGAATCGGCTGGACGAACTCAATTGATCATTACATTCTGCACTGACTTTGCATACATGGCTGCCAAAAATACACTGCAGATCCATGTGAAAATATACCAAATAAGTGTCTATGGTCATGAATAGGAAAATAAAAATGCGTTTACATGCTAATAGCTGTCAGTGTCACGAACAAGGCCCAGTAAAACCAGTCTCAAAACCAATCTGAAGATATCTGTATACCATGGAGTATAATCTGATTTTCCATGATCACTGAAGTCATATAGGTATTGGTCCAATGAAAAGGAAGCAACAACTCAGGAAAGTTGTGGCCGCATAGTGATGTCTTCAATTCTTCTACATAATCCGCCAAAGGTGCAAGTCTACATCATGTGAATAAAGGAGTTGAGGTCGAACATAATGAGACATCGTTTGATTACCGGTAATTGATGTATACTGTTAACAAACGTGAGACAACCTACCAATAATGAAAGTAGGTATCAAGGCACCGAGTACATTCTTACAAGTGTGAGTAGAGGAGTCAGTGTCGAACACCAGAAGAATCCATCGATCAGGAGACATTGATGTATTCCCAATTGTCGATGGCGAGAGATCCTACCATTGATGACTGCAAGCCTCAAGGTACTCATTAGACTCTAGGTCCCGTTTCCAGAATAAATGAGCTGATGTCGATGGAAAGAGACCCACTGAAAGGAGAGCATTAAGGCATCTCTCATCAGTCAGCACAAGGTACAAAGCATGAGCTTCATGATTTGGTGGGAATCGAACAAAGAACAAGTTCACAAACCAACTACCCTGTGCATCTTTCACGTGCACCAAGTGCAAGCGGGGCACGGAAAATACCCTTTGAATAACAACCAATGATGAAAACTGCTGACAAAGGTGAGGAAACCACCAATAAGGCTAATGACATCCAAGACACTACATGAATCCCAATGTGTGAATAGATTTCTTGCTGTCAAACACAAGGGAAACCACCCAGTCAATGACCAATGATGAAATTTCGACTTTTGGGCTCAAGGTTACCTACCAATGATGAAAGTAGGGTCAGTCTGCATGATAGGACTAAAGTGTCATGTGATTCTAAGACAAACTAAGGGTATGGCTGACATGCAAAGTCAATAGTTCTGAGGAGTGGTCGACACAGGTTGATAGACTTCCTTTGAACAAGAGCATGAGACATATGGTGGAATCTAGAAGCATAGACCCAATGATAAAATCACAAGATGTTAAGAACGAAAGACTAAATACAAAAGCATCACAACAGATATACAAGAACAATATGCAAAATCTCCTCTATTACTATCAAACCCTTGAGGTAGGGCAACACCATACAATGAATCTTGTTATGGAAGGGATCCTCTCCTGTTCACTTGCCTCTTCGAGGGGGCATCCTCCTATTGAGATACTACTCCAAATACAATACTTCTCTCCATATCCCATTACATTGCTTGAACCTCTTTATATAGTGCTACCATCACCTAAGAACATTTTAGAGGAGGAACCTTCTAGAAGTATAACCTTCTAAGAAGTCCTCTTACATTTATTATATCTAACTACCCATTTATTATATTTAACTACCCATTTATTATATCTAACTACCATAGTGGGCCTTATTTAATAGTATAGTGGATCTAGTCCACCTTACATTGAATGGCCTTCACTATTATCACTATGGGCCCTCTGGCCCCCCACTACTACTTCTATAGCTACCTAACATTCCACCCCCCTTATGAAAGCATTGTCCTCAACGCTTGATGTACAACCATATACTAGGGTCCCATGGATAATTGTGCCCCATAATGTTGAAGAAGATTGGAGAAATAAGGTCCCATGTAGAAAGGAAAACCACCATGTTGAAGTAGTCCAACCACCATTATAAGCCCGGGTCCCATGTCCAAGTGCTCATGTGAACTCCTTGTGGAAGATTTTGGAACCCAATAACCAACTCAAAATGATTCTCCAAAGATTGACACCTGTCATTTGGATCAAAATAAGAAGATCCATCCACATAGTGGAAAAGGGTCATAGCCAAATCTGGAAGGAATAATACCACTGTAGAATATGCAGGATGGGCACTGGTAATAATCATTGGCTCTCAATTTGTCACATTGATTCTCTCTACAGAAGGTGTATTAGAGTCATCAAATAAAATATGAAAGTGGTTGTCATCCCAGAAATGACAACTGTCCATATACCAATCATCACAATTGGCCTCAAAATCATACCAAGCATATATTTTTTGATTATATTCATCTCGGATGTCCTCCACAAGAAATCTCTCTTGCATGCTATCCAATGAATCTTGAATACTACGAAAACTATCATTAAGACCATCTGCAAGGACATGCAATCTAGCATCCAATGTGTCACATAATTGGGATTTGAATGCTTCAGTAATTTATAGAATTTCTTTGAGGGTTTGAGAAGAAATAGTCATATGATCACCCTATGAACTCTTCGGCCCCTCAGGCATCATGAAAAAACCCAAATAATAGACCAATAAGTTACGGCAGAAAATCGCGGCTTTTTCTGGAAAAGCCCTAAAAAACTATTGAATTTAAAATACTCATATCTTCACTTCCCAGACTCCGTTTCGGCTGATTTTATTTTTTGAAATGGGGTGAAATTGTGAGAGGAAATCAGATATGTAATTTATTTGGACAAATTCGTCTTCCAGATGCTACAAAAATAAAAAAAATCGCGCCTCCGTCCGCGGAAAAAACCCTAAAAATTGCAGATTTTAAAACTTCAATATCTTGACTTCCCGAACTCTGTTTCAGACGATTTGTTTTTTCAACTTGGGTGTTTTTCCGAGAGGAACTCAGATATACAACCTATTTCTCCAAAATTTTCACAGAAATATACTGAAAAGTTTTGGAATGTCACGGCCCTCTTTTTTCTTCTCCGAAAAAAAAATGCAAAATAAAAAATATTTGCCCTAAATGTCTGCCAAGGAAAGTGCTCTGATACCACTTGTTAAGAACCAAATAATGAATAAAAAAGCACCAAAACAGATATACAAGAAAAATATGCAAAATATCCTCTATTATTATCAAACCCTTGAGGTAGGGCAACACCATACAATGGATCCTGTTATGGAAGGAATCCTCTCCTGTTCACTTGCCTCTTCGAGGGGGCATCCTCCTATTGAGCTAACGCTCCAAATACAATACTTCTCTTCATATCCCATTACATTGCTTGAACCTTTATATAGTGCTAGCATCACCTAATAACATTTTAGAGGAGGAATCTTCTAGAAGTATAACCTTCTAAGAAGTCCTCTTACATTTATTATATCTAACTACCCATTTATTATATCCAACTAACATAGTGGGCCTTATTTAATAGTATAGTGGACCTAGTCCACCTTACATTGAATGACATCCACTATTATCACTATGGGACCTCTGGGCCCCCACTACTACCTCTCTAGCTACCTAACACAAGATGTAGGAGGCATCAATGAAGTTCTATGTAGGGATTGGAAGAGTAACCATTCAGTAGAGAAGACTTTGTAACGAGCTCAATTTCCTAAGGCCATGCTAAACTCAAAATTATGATGAATGGACTCAAATAACTTTGTTCTCTTTTCAAAGGTGACACAACTACTGTCGATATAAGATAATACTCCCTTCCTGCCAGTCTTTTTTTGTTTTTTCATAACAAACGAATGCTATGATACAAAGGAGGAAATGAGTGTCGCAAGTAAGAAAAACTACTTCTAGTAGTGGAACATACCTATGCTCAATGTAGGGAAGTGCATGCAGGAGATGGACACTCGGGGAAATGTTCCCTCCTAGGTGTAGGGTGTCAAATTGCAAAGGACATAAACAAGGCTCTGCTTGGTTGAGGATGAAAAACTGATGAGGCAAACAATTTATAACGCAAAGTGACAACCAAATATAGGCTCAATACTGCAAGCGAGGGCATGATATGTAATAACAACTTGACAACAAAAAATGTCCTTTTTTATTTCTTTTAGTCTACTTGGTGTGAAAAAGGGGTAAACTTGTGCAAAATAGATGCCTTTTCAAAAACAATTTACGAGTGTGAAAAATACAAGTTCACTCGACGATCTTTTCACTTTTGATAACGAGTCAGAAAAGAGCTTAACTAAGACTCGTGATCTTTCAAGTCCAATTTAATGAGTGTAGAAGGGAAAAATCACTCGAGAATCTTTTCACATTTTTAGACGAGTCAGAAAAGAGCTTAAATTAAACTCGTTTACGCTGTTCTAATCAATATGTAAGGGGGGAGGCCAAGGCTCCCATACCGACCTTCTGCAGAATGTCAGTATCTTATGAATAGCTGACAAAAGTTTGGGAAAACCCAAAACTCTCCAAGTTGAGGAAGATAAAGAACCAACTGAGTATATAGTCTCTGTGATAGATCACACATTGTTTCTTAATGCAAAAGACATAGGCGAGGGTATTGGATACCCCATAGGACTATCCTAGTTGAAGGTGATCTCCTCAAAACCAGGAGGGAGAGGACTTGGTGAAAGGAAAATTCTCTCTCGTTCAGAAGGTGTAGGATCAATAATATTGATGATATGATTGAAGGATGCATCACTCTCTTCAGGGAGAGTAGGATTGACAAGAGATTGCACTGGTATGACCACTTCTTCAATTATAGGTTGAATAGGATGCACAATAATGGGGATAGGAGACACGTCACTGTCAACAACAGGGGTGAGGTCAGGAGAGGATTGCGATGGTCTTACCACCATGTTAATCAAAGGAGAATCAGTGTGAGGAGAAAATACAGATGCTTCAGAATCTGAAAGGCCCTTGGGTGAGCCCCATGCTTCTGGTATCCCAATGGTAATTGGACACATATGAGTAAGGTGATTTCCTTCGCAAGTCATGCAAAGGAATTTAGGCTTACGCCTGAGACGTCTAGGCTTCTCAATGTCTCCAACATCATTCACAAAGGCCGGTGACATACTCTCAACATGATAGATAAAGGTGGGAGAGTCATCTCCTACATGATGTACAGAGGTTGGAGACAGAACATTGATAGGACTCGTGGTGATTAGAGTGGTGCCCCATTATGAATAGTAGCGACTGGGTACAGATTGTCAACAGGACTTGCAGAAGTAGTTGACCCATCCCCAACATAACTAATAGAGGTTGGTGATGGAGCTCCACTATGACTAACAGTGACTGGGCTAGCGACAAGATGTGGCATTTGATGCCAAGGTATAGGGAAAGATTGAATTTAAAAAATTACAGGCTAGGAGGGATCCTGGTTCACCCCCTGTCCCTGTCTGGGAAGATAGTACCCTCTGCCCAACTGATTCGAGGAGGTGTGAACGAACATCATCACTGAAGTCTGGGAAGAGACATAAGTATGATAGGGAATATTCTAGTGATGATATATGTTTCCCCCTTGTGAAGGGGTTCCATAAAGAGGATAGCCCGAACTGTAAAAATGATTCTCCCCGTATGAAGTACCCAGAGATACATAAGGACTCGCCATGGAGAAAGTGTTCAAAGGAACTGAGATGGTGGACGGAGAATACATGGATGGAGTGTAATAAGTAGAATAAGCACCCATCTGAGTATTGGCCCCTGAAAGAGCATAACTAGGATTGGATCTGTAAGAGGGGAGGTTCCAACCTCCCGTTGTAAAAGCAGGTTGAGGGAGATGAATCATATCGAAAGATTACATAGGAATTGGGGCCATGGTTCCCCTGGATCCAATGCTAGGATTCACATGAGCGAACTAGGGAGAGGATTGCACGGGTGAAGGCATATCGACAGAAAACTGGCTAGAGGCCCAAGGCACAGACTGAGTATCATATTTATGAATACCATTATAAGAAACAGGAGGATTCATCCCCATGAACTGAGTAGGCATCATGGGGTAGGTAGCGGTAAATGAGGGAGCCAAAGGGACTCCATTATCCATGATAAAGAGAACTCAGCATAAACTCTTAAGTCCAACTAGTAAGAAAAGAGCACACCAAAAGTCAAATGGCCAATATGCATGCAAACAGGGTAAAGTGGTTGAGTGGCCTCCCTCCCTAAAGAAGGTATGTCATGCCCAAGAGGGGCTTGAGACTCCATGCTAAAGATCGGAGGTAACCAAATCAGTTATAAGGGCCCTTGTGGGCTTAACAACCAGTCGGTCAGATCCACCCAGAGAAGCAATCCTCTATAAAGGTTGTGTGTTGTCCGACCCTTATCTGACCTAAGGCACCTACAAAATAACCCCTGCAAGTAACCTATGAGACACCTAAGTCAAGCAACTAATAAATCACTATATAACTGATGCACAAGCGAGCAGTCATAAGTCAGGTCCACTGTATGGGCAGGGTAGCAAAGTCCAAAACCTTGAAAGCACCGCCTCTCACGGAGGTAAGGGAACTAACAAGATCCCTAGAAATATCTTTGACGCTAGGAAGGTATCGAGGGGATATCCCTTCAACCAACTTCACACGACCTCGTGATTAACTCTGGTGTGAGTGTAGCCTCCTGATCTTACCAATTAGACAATGGATTTCTCCACTCCTTGACTCAGACCCATATGTAGATTTAATTGCCTTGGAGAAGTTTACTCACAAAATCCTATTCCAAGGCACTAAATCCTAGGCTAGTTTGTGCACCCTAGAAAATAAAATTGTTACCAATAAATTTTAAATTATAGTGTTGATTTTATGGCTGTGATTACTCAAAAAGATATGGTGATGAAACTCATGGTGTTATGACTCTGCAAGAAAGTAAATATGAAAATAATGCAAAGTCCCAACTTTAACTTTTAATGTATGATATGCTCCTAAAAACAATGCAATTTTCAAATTCAACTCTATGATTCAAAATTTAAAATGCAATCTTTCACTGTATGCACTAAGCTAATGATAAAAACTCAAAAGACGAAAAATGCCAAGGAATGAAAAATGCCTATTTTTTTGTATTTTCAATATATTGAAACTGAAAATGAATGGACTAAAAAGTAACTTGATATATATATAGCTACCATGTATAAAAGAGAGATAACTCAAGCAGGATATCAAGCAATGAAACACCCAACCCAATGTACAAGGACAACGAAAATGAAAAGATGAAGAGAAAAACTTCGCCCAAAAATTCAACCAAAAAAATGGTTTCTTGTCATCCCACAGGCACTCGACAGGCACTACAAAGACCTAAGAAGGCTCAGCAAGCATAAAATCCCACTCAATGAACACCAAACCAAGCAAACAGGCAAGGAGAAAAGGTGTACGTGACTGTTTGGGAAAACCGAGCAATGTGCAACTTTCAGTGAGACAGCCTGCATGTATACACAACTGACAAGGAAAAAGGTGCGTATATGCTTTGAAACAAGGCCAGGGTGGGGAGGAAGGCTGAAAACTCAGACCTAGAGTGAACAGGAGCTGTCAAGCAATGACATGACAAGAACCACAATAGAAACAAGAGCAATATAAGGAGAAAAGTACTTCAAACCCTAAGAAAGAAGATACTTCCCCAGTGGAGTCACCAATTCTGTTACAAGGAAAATCTCTCTACGACTAGGGTGAACCACAAAAAATAGGTATGACTGCAAAAATCAATTCAATTCCAACATATGCTATATAAAATAACGTGCAAGAGAGATAAGAAAGAGGCCTACCTTGTCCAAACATTTGAAGATGTCCACCGTTGAGCACTTCGACCCAAAGCTTTATACCTGTAACAAGTTCTCAATAAACAAGCAGAGCAATCATATAGTGATAATATAAAAGGTTAGCACATTAGATAGCATAATCCATTAATACATAAAACAAACATGCCCATGGATAATAATTCATATATTTGCACGATATCAATTGGACGAGAAAGGAGTATTTCTATTACTAAATGATCAGTAGAAGTGAAAATATTACAGACTTCTGTGTCGGCATGGTCCAAAACCAAGAAACCGAGTTCCTTCCAACTGGGCCTCCACCACTTCAATCCTCCACCAAAGGCAAGCTCATATATTGGAACCAAAGAGGTTCTCCATCAATAAGGGAGGAGCTTGGGGGATGAACACTGTGTTCAAACTTAAAGGACAAAGGGATGCAGACTCAATATGAAGTAAATAATTTCTCCAGAGTAACTTTGCTCTCAAAGTTGAATTCTCTCTCCTTTTCCATAGCTCATAATTGGCTTCTTTATAGACTTAAAAATGAAACTGAAGGGCCAAGTCGGAACGTTTCCAATATGTGGAAGGCCAAGGACCAGGGATCTCCTATCGTGACATGGAAACCCGACATTTAATTTTGATTTTATGGCACAAATCCCGATGTACATGGGTTGTAGTGGAGCAACCAACGTATATGCTTGTTGTATATCTTGCAAGGTGTGTACAAGTGGAAAATATTTATTTTTGTCTCTGGATTTATCAATTAGGGAAAGTAAGTCTGCATGGGGGAATGGAATAAGGCCCTCTCTGTAAGATTGCATAGGTGTAATGAGAATACCATCATATCCACTTAATATTTTGTAGTTATGGAAGTATCATTTCATCAACATGTGTAAAGTCATGATGGATGTCATACGACTAATACATAATGTATATAAGCAATATGCCACATGGTTGACAAGGTATATGAACACATGGAGAATAGATGCAACCACTTTGCATGTAGGCATGCAATTTTCCTAGTGGAAGATCCTTTGACCAATATGTGTAATAGGTGACATATTATAATAATAGGGTATGGTTTAAGTGTCAAGGAAATACGATATATAATGCACTAGTAAGGGAAGGTTAAAAATATAAAGAAGCAAGCGATATGTTTGTAATCCTTTAGCAGTGGAATAAATGGTAACGATGAGGAAAAAGTATAAGAGAGTTGAAAAATAAAATTTCCTTTGTTCTTAATAGATTACATGAGTTTAAAAGAAACTTATTTACCTTTGAATTTACCTTTGTTCAATTACCAACTTACACTTGTGGAAGTCATGAAAGCATACTGGAGGAATCACTACAAAACACTAACTCAAGAGACATGATGTTGGAACATGGACAAGTAACCCTCTTTGTCTATCATAGGGATATCTGGTACTTTACTCATTGGGTGGCTTGTTGAATAAATATTTAAAACACAATTACAAGCTTTCATGTACCTCATGTACAATTCTTGTACCAACACAACCAACTTCTTTGTGTTGTGTTGATATTGCTAACTAAAGGAATTGAATATGATGAGACCATTGTTGTTGCTAATAAAGGATTAGAAACATTATTTTGATCAGAGAGGAATTCCTTTGACTTCTATACATGCTGTGAATCTCTTAAAAAATTAGAAAGTATAAACTTATTCGTGATGAAAATAACAAACCAAACTGAAACCAAAGGATGATGAATGAGTGTTGATGGCTGATTTGGCCACCCTATCACATATTCCACTAAAAACAGATTTGATGATGAGAGGAAAATAACTATAGTGAAAAAACTAAATCAAGGAGATGGAGGGATAGAATACAACTATGCCTCAAGTTTTGTAATGAAGAAGGGAACTGATCATTTAGTACGAGACATGCTAAAGAAGGAGATAACTTCCTCTTTTTGAGGAAATTGTTTGTTCCTAGCTTCCTTGCATCCTATTCCCCTTTTATTCACACATTGCAATTGTTTTTAGAACCACAAACCGAATAATATTCACCGAAACCCAATCTTGGCACAATTCTATCTATGAAAATAAATGTATCGATGTTGAACATAGAGAGAAATCATTGGATTACCAATCAATAGTGAATGTTGTTAAACAATGCGGGACTACTCACCATTGATGTCGATGAGAGTCGATATGTCTTGGTACATATTGCAAGGTACAAATAGATAAGCTGAGGTCAAGTCACCTGCAAGATTTGAAAAACATGGATCATTGAGGAATCCCCACTGATTCCAGCGAGAGAACGAATGATTAATGTATGCAAGCCTCTAGGTACCATGAAAATTCTTTAACTTTAATCCCAGATAAGGTGTTGGATTCGATGGGGAACAATATGTTAGAAGGAGGGCCTTAATGAATCCCCCATAATATAACACCAGAGTAACAAAATGATTTGAAGAATAGAAGGTAGAGTCAACGATTGTATGACAAATTTTATTGTGGACCTGCCTGCCAACAACTTGGTTTTCAAGAAAGTCCATGTATAGCTACGCCAACAAGCTGATTTTCATAACTACATTGATTTTTTTCTTTACTTTCTATTGTTTTCTATTTTTTTTATTTGATTTGTTTTTCTTTGTTTTATTTTACATATATATATATATATATATATACACACCCAAAAATTTGGTAGAAAACTCAAGTAGAGGTTAGAAAGGGGGAAGGAGACCCCCTATTCACGACATCCATCTATGACTATTGTAACATATCATGAAAAAACTTTTCCTTGGACATGGGTTTGTGGTATAATCTTAACCAATGCCCATTTACCAAAAATGATATCTGATATATATATATTGTTTTGATTCTCACAGAGACATTATCAAAATTGGTCTCGACCTCATATAGTCCCATCCATCATGTGGAGAGCTTACCCCTGAATTTCTTGAATCTGGAATCAAAGAGGACAACCCAGTCACTGGATTTGAAGACCTTCTTTCTAATGAATTTATCATGCCACCTGGCCCACTGTTCCTAAAAAAGAATGGTATGTTGGATGGAATCTTGTCAGATTTCATCCAACTCATTTAGTTATTCCACCCTGTGCTTTTGAGCCTCAATCAAGTCTAAACCCAACTGAACTATTGTTATGAAATTCCTTATTTGGAATTCAATGGGTAGGAGAACTTGATTTCCATATGCCAACTCATATGGAGTGAACCTAATGGTGCTTCTCCATGCGGTCCTGTAGGCCAAAAGTGCCTCTGGAATTCTATTTGCCCAGTCCTTATGATGCAATTGTGTGTTCTTGTTCAGAATGGACTCCAACACTTTGTTGGTAGACTCTACTTGTCCGTTATCCTATGGATGGTATGGAGAATATTTGTGATGATTTATTTGATATTGTTGAGTAATGGATTGCATCAAATTTGATGTGAACTGTGTCACCTGATCTGCCATAATCTCTCTTGGAACACTAAAATGGGTATAAATATCTTCATAAAGAAAATCAACAATTGATTTTTCACTTGTTTGATATAGATATTTTGCTTCTACCCATTTGGTTACATAATCTGTACACACTAAGATATACCTTTTCTTTCTTGATGCAGAAGAGATTGGTCCTACGAAGCCCATATCCCATCTTTCGAAGGGTTCAATCAATACCTGTGGTTGTAGGGGAATTTTATCATCTTGTACTAGTCTCCCCATTCTTTGGTAGCTGTCACAACTCCTTACATAT
>JZKD02S1674993.1:274454-286979 GCA_000966675.3 Picea glauca
CTGTTAAATTATCCACCTTAATCACCGGGGCTATCCTTAAATGATCGTTAAACATTGCTGTTAATTATCGACTAATCCTTACCAAAGACTGTATGAGAGGCTCGATTTTATATTACAAACAAGTTATTAGTTGCCGTTTTAATGACTGCTGTATAAATTGTTGTTTCCACGATATTTTAAAACGGGCGAAATTAAATAGGCAAAAGCTAATTGCCAGATTGGGATGACTGTAATGGGAGGTTATTCTAACGGAACTTACACCGAGTTTAAGCCTGGAATAACGTTTTAAATCCGTTCCTGTAGCGTGTTGTTAAATACGATCTGGTCACTTGTTATCTTAACCCGAAATTCTGGTTAATTCGTTTTTTTTAAATTCGTTATAAATTCGTTTAATTCGTTTATTAATTTCTGTTATAATTCGTTTTTAAAATTCATCCCTGTAGTGTGTAAAATTGATAATTATAACCTTGATGGTCACCTTAACCTTTATTATATTATAGCTTGTTTTTAACTTAAAAACACACTGTACCTTCCAGTAATAATTCGTATGTCGAGGATGCTAACTCCCCATAGCGAATAATTAACTAATGGATATCTGCAATTTATTATTTTAACATTTATGGCGCTGCAATGATACCTTAACGACAACCTGCATAAATTTCAGTGAAGGCCCGACCCGTAACGATTAGTTGATGGTGCGTGCCTTGCTGTAGAATTCGATGACAGGTGGTGCAGCTCCTTGTTTGCAAGTGTTTACAGCTAATAGAAGGGAGGTCGACCTTATGGTATGGTCTTTTATGAAAACNATCTTTGGATATTTTTGGTTAGTGGCATTGCCCTAAGGTTTGCAAAGATAGGGTTTCTAGATTTGATTTTTTTCCTATAGGTGATTTGGATATTTTTGGCTAGAGGTGTTGCACAGAGGATTGTGGATCTAGTGTTTTTTGATTCATCTCTTGTTTAGGGTTTATTAGGGTTTTATCCTTGAGCTTTAAGCCACCTTCAAGGGCTCACTACAACAACTAATTTGGAAGTTTGTTTGGATCATCTCTCTTAGCGTTCACTTTAGTATTTGTTTCAAATTTTTCTCATCATCACATATGGGGATTCATATATATTATTTTATGGTTTTATCCTTACGCAAGGGTTTTGCTTCTCTTCTAGGGTTCCTTGGGTATCTCTAAGGATTTTTACACCCTTTACAAAAGTAGCACTTCCATCCTAGGTTTCTACCTCTTTTTAAATCCAACTCTATCTTTGTGTTCATTCTTTCTAGTAATATTTCTCTAGGGATGCATTTTTTGGCTAAGGCTTGTGATGCCCTAAATACAAGAATAATACATTGCAGAATTATCAGAAAAGTTGGTACCATTTCCTTCTTTGGTTTATGTCGGGGATTCCTTGAGACTTTATGGAACCTTATTTTTTGTTGAACATAATGACCTCAAGATGACTCTTTTCCCTATATAACAAATCTACTTATATTTGGGAAGATATGATATGAAAGAACTCTATATGAAATGGTTTTCATATGGAGAGTTACATATTCAAGTATTTCTTACCTTGTCTTCAAGAGATTCAAAAGATTGTCTAACCCACTAACCCTCTAACCATTAACCTAATTATACCCATAATCACTAACTCCTATTCCCTAACACACTAACATGTGACCCTTTGACTTCTAATCCCCAACACGTTATCCACTAACCCATAACCCACTAATCCTTGATCCCCTAATGCACTAACCCCCTAATACCTAACTCACTAACCCTAAAGATACTAACCCACTAACACATAACCCTAATCCATTAACCATGGATGGAAATTATCCCACTAACTGGATGGCAACAAAGACACTAAATCCTAACCCACTAAGCACTAACACAATAAATTCTGCCTTACGAACCTATTAAATGATTAATTGAGATTTAACCAACATCCCTAACACACCAACCAATTAAATTTATATCCCCTAATGATCCCTAAACCACCAAGAGAGCAATCCATGGCCCCTAAAACCCAACCACTAATGGTCACTTGTCCGTTAACCCCCAATGAGAACTAATTGACTAACATCTAACCTACTAACTCCTAATGACAATTAATTGACTAACATCTAACCTACTAACTCCTAATGACAATTAATCGACTAACATCTAACCTAGTAATCACTAACCTTGTAAACCAATAACCCCTAATGTTGAATACATAAACCCATTATACAGGCTAAAAATACTAACCCACTAACTCGCAACCCCTAACACACTAATTATTGACAACTTACCCACTAACTCCTACTAGACTCCAAATCACTAACCCATTAACCCATAACCTCTAAAACACCAACTCCTAACCCATTAAACCATTACCTACTGAACCCTAAACCATTATCCCCCTTACCACTAACCCCATAACACACTAAACCTTAATAGATAGCTCCTAACACACTAACCACTAGCCCACTAACCCCTAACCCTCTAACCCCTATACCACTAACAAACTCACTGAGTGACTTTCGAACCACTAACACACTCACTTAGTGACATCTGAACCACTAACCCATTCACCCACTAACACTTAACCCATACTAACCATTAAACCTTTAACTTGAAACCTATTAAGCCATACCCTACTAACCCATAATCCTTTGACATGTTAAACCACTAACCACTAACCCACTAACCCTTTACCCCTTAACCTGTAACCTTGAATCCACTGACACCTAACCCTCTAACCCACTAACCAATAACCCACCAATCCCTAACCCACTAGCCCCTAACCCTTCACACATTAACCCCTAACACACTAACATCTTACCCCACTAACCCATAACCCACCAATACCTAACCCACTAGCCCATAAATACACCACTAACCCACATATATATTATATATGTTAAATATAATTAAATATAAATTAATTTTATAAAATATATTAATTAAAAAATATATAATTCAAACAAACAAATTAAAAACTACATGACTAAAGCCCATACGTCTCACACTCATGATCAAATTAGAGCCCAAAATACACATGCTCGCGTGACAAAGAAGGAGGCAAAGAGGCCGAGGGCAAGAGCTAGACTAGCACACTCACATTGCACTCGCGCGACAAAGAAGGAGGCAAATAAGAGCTAGGCAAGAGCTAGAGCACACTCACAGTGCACTCGCGCGACAGAGAAGGAAGTGAAGAGGAGGGACAGAGCTAGAGCACACTCACATGACTGCACTAACATGATAGAGAAGCTAATAGACGTTGGGCAAGAGAAGGGAGCCAAGAGGAGGGCAAGAGCTAGGGCAAGAGGAGGCCAAGACACAAATAAGAAGCTGGGAAAGAGAAAGTTGAGGGATAGTGACAGATAAGGAGGCCAAGATCCACATAAAAGCTCGAGCAATAGAGAAAGAGAAGGAGGCCATTGAAAGTGGTATTTCATGGGCTTTGTCCCCAAAATCACAAGACTCCAATCGAGTTAGGGTTAGGGTTAGCTCTTTTTTTTCTCCATGAAGATCCCTACTCTTTTTTTTCTTTTTTTTTTTCTCCATATTTCTTACTTTCCCTAATTTTATCAACTAAAGAGATGACCTTCCTCTATTTAGATTTTGTTTCCATTGTGCTTTTGTTAGAATTAGAGAAGTAATGCAGAACAAAAAAGTGAATACTACTTATGACAAGAAACTCTAAGGAGAATTCAAACATAAAGAAAATACACATGAAGAAGAGTATAAAAATACAAGTTCACCCTAGTCTCACATCTCTAACACAAGCATGTGATTCTATGAGTGAAGAAGTACAAGTGATGAAAATACCTTCTCAATTTATTTATATGAAAGTCAAGGAAGGAAAAAATCATAAAGTGGATCAAGTCCACAACAAAAAATCTATCTAATTACTAAATATCCCCACATGTGGAGCACTCCAACTCCAACTCACACATGCCAAGATCCAAGGGAAGCACATCCAACAAACAAGGATTGAACATTGAACGCTTCACGAGGTGTGTGTAACACTACTCCTCCAAAGGTCTCCAATTATCCAACACTCCCTCTTAGGCCATGTATACCTCTAGTTCAATGCCACTTACATGATTGGTTTTCAACCCAAGTGTCCTCAAGTCAAAGCCAAGTCTCCATGTAAGAAACCAAGTGTCCCCGTGTCATCTAGGGTTCAATTCCCTCCTCCAAGATGCCCACTTATTCTCCTCCAAGGAAAACCATCATCCCAAGGAAGCAATCGACCTCCATTTTTGTCTCATGAAAAAATCCACTAGCCATGTAGGTCTCCAATGCTCCAAGGAATAATGCCACATATGCATCAAGACAAGGTCTTACAATCAATGGGAAAGCTAACTCCAATGTGTATGTCCATCATGACAACTAAGGGTTATCAATACACCATGCACCCCACATCATATGGAGCACCCTTAAGTATCGTGTAACTTAATTTTGGAGTAACCTCGAAAGAAAACACTCCCTCTTTATGAGGAAAGTGTTTTCACCAACATATTTATGCTTCCTTTGCAACTCAATCAAACAATTTCATAGTAACCTCAAAAGAAAACACACCCTCTTTATGAGAAAATTATTTTCACCAACATCATTTTGCTCCCTTTGCAACTCAAACAAACTTTCCTTCTGCAAATTTGAACACGTTGCAATCTTGAAATCAACCACTAGCTCCTAGAAAGGAACTACCCCCCAAACATCACACTCATCCAACAAAGTATCACACATCACCTCCTCAAAACAATTGTAAAGATCACAAATGGAAGAATCTAATACAATATGGTTAACATATCTCCTAGGAGGTATACTCACCCTCATTGATGATATGGGCGCTCCTACATGATTTTGTACATCCTATAATGTTTGGATAAGCCATCTTGGATTTTTGTGCGCTAGATTAGATGATGAGGAATATCCACCCCAAACCTCACTTTGTACACACCTATATTTGATTCTTCTTTTACCTTTGAATCAATGTATAGAGGGTCACCTTGCATCCTTGAACCAATAACCATCTTTTGGCTAATGTAGCCTCCTCCATCCCTCGGGACCAACAAGGGGTATTACAAGAATATTAACCTGTTGTCCATCGACTATGCCTTTCAGCCTGATCTTAGGCCCTAACTCACCCTTCGTGGATGAACCTTGCGGAGGAACCCTTAGGTTTTCCCGGCATTGGATTCTCACCAATGTTTGCATTACTCAAGCCGACATTCTCGCTTATGCTTCATCCACACCTGCTCGTGCCAGTGCTTCCCTTTGAGGCAGAACGCTCCCCTACCAATGTATTTTTACATCCCACAGCTTCGACAGATCACTTAGTCTCGTTCATCTTCGGCGCAAGAGTGCTCGGTCAGTGAGCTATTATGCACTCTTTCAAGGTTGGATGCTTCTAGGAAAACCTCTTGACTTTCTTTGCACTCGTACTTCCTTCATCACTGAGTGGTCATTTAGCGGCCTTAGCTGATGATCTGGGTTGTTTCCCTCTCGACGATGAAGCTTATCCCCCATCGTCTCACTGGCTGACCTTTACCCCTTTTATTGGAGAAATCTAGTATTCAGAGTTTGCCTCGATTTGGTACCGCTCTCACAGCCCATACCGAAATAGTGCTTTACCCCTAGATGGTCCAGTCAACTGCTACGCCTCAACGCATTTCGGGGAGAACCAACTAGCTTTGGATTCCAGTGGCATTTCACCCCTAACGATGACTCATCCGTTGATTTTTCCACATCAGTCGGTTCGGACCTCCACTTAGTTTCACCCAAGATTCATCCTAGTCATGGATAGATCACCTAGGTTCGGGTCCATAAGCAGTGACAATTTCCCCATGAAGACTCGCTCTCGCTATGACTTCGGTGGGTTCCCTTAACCAAGCCACTGCCTATAAGTCACCAACTCATTCTTCAATAGGCACGCGGTCAGAGATATCATTTTCCTCCCACTGCTTGGGAGCTTACGGTATCATGTTCTATTTCACTCCCCGATGGGGGTTCTTTTCACCTTTCCCTCACAGTACTACTTCGCTATCGGTCACCCAGGAGTATTTAGCCTTGCAAGGTGGTCCTTGTTGATTCACATGGGATTCCACGTGCCCCATGCTACTCAGGTTAGAGCATAACCCAATGATTTTTTTGGCTACTGGACTCTCATCATCTAGGGTGCAGGACTCAACCACTTCGCCTAGCATCACAGAGCTTATATTGTGCTCTCCCACAACCCCATTTTCACGGTTTAGGCTGCTCCCATTATGGTTTTCGCTACTACGGGAATTGCTTTTGATTTCTATTCCTCTGGCTACTAAGATGTTTTAGTTCGCCATCTTGTCTCTTGCCTGCCCATGGATTAAGCAGTAGTTAAAAAGGTTAACCTATTCGGGAATCTCTGAATCTATGCTCATTTTCAACTCCCTAAAGCATTTTGTCGCTTACCATGCCCTTCCTCATCTCTGGGTGCCTAGGTATCCACCATAAGCCCTTCCTCGTTTGAACCTCGTCCTTAAAGGCTATACCATCCTAAGGTGCTACTAAATGGAAAGATCTTATCAACGTCCATGAATGATAGATCATAAATCAAACTGCCAGATCTGAATAATTGTGTGCTATCATATACCATTGTATTGGCTAGGATCATGGGCTCAAGATAAGCGGACTCGAACCGCTAACATCTGCCACAGGGTAAACCGCCGTCTCTCAGGCCTCCCCAATTGATTCTACCATAAAGGCCAATGATAGACAATAACTCCCCCCTAAACACAACTCACAAATTTCATCATACTATGCTCTCCAAAGAGAAACTCTTCCAAAAAAGTGTTGAGTTGAAATCCCATTTCGGGGACTCTTGTAGTTCTGGGCTATCAAGCTACAAGAGAACCAGGACAGGAATGGAGAGCTCTCCCCTTTTTCCGCCCAAATTTTTGGTCCTAAGAATGATTTCTCTTCTCCAACCCTTCCTGTCCAACCAGAGCGGACAGCTAATGCGTTCCACTCATCAAATCAGGGTGGGTATATGGTCAATCTGTGACCCCTAAACACACCCTCTTTATGAGGAAAGTGTTTTCACCAACATGATTTTTCTCCCTTTGCAACTCAAACAAACTTTCCTTCTGCAAATTTGAACACATTGCAATCTCGAAATCAACCACTGGCTCCCAGAAAGGAACTACCCCCCAAACATCACACTCATCCAACAAAGTATCACACATCACCTCCTCAAAACAATTGTAAATATCACAAATGGAAGAATCTAATACAATATGGTTAACATATCTCCTAGGAGGTATACTCACCCTCATTGATGATATGGGCGCTCCTACATGATTTTGTACATCCTATAATGTTTGGATAAGCCATCTTGGATTTTTGTGTGCTAGAGTAGATGATGAGGAATATCCACCCCCAACCTCACCTTGTACGCACCTATATCTGATTCTTCTTTTACCTAAAATCAATGTATAGAACAACAACCTCTTCACTCCTTTCAATCAGTGACAGAGATATCTGTGAACTAGAGGACCTTACCTTCTCATCATACTTCACATCTTGGATCACTAGAGTCTTCAATTGTGCTATAATATAGATTGTATAAATTGTGTAAATCTCATTGTAACCAACAACACAAGATGATATCATAGTGTTTCAAACCTCCTAGAAACACTGACCACTTGTGAAACTGAAGGAACATAACCTTGGATTGTCAATAACTTGCCAAAATCTATCATACCTCAAGCCTAACAACATAACAAGTCAAAGTATTTGGACACCACACCATGAACTGTTTAGGACGTCATGTAAAAATAATGACATCTACTACAAGACAATACAAGTGGATAAGATCTATCAAAATCACAAATGTAGACAACTGCACAAATTCTGTCTATCCTAAAATACCAATCTTGTGGTATAAGAAAAAACCCAAGTGGGGTTGTATTCAAGCTATGATTATGGGTATCTCTCCCATGCATCTAAAAACATCTGGGAACTAAATCAACAACCTCAACAAGGTCGCCTCCCTATTTTGAGAGAAACCTAAAGCAAGAGTAACAACAAGGTCAAATCCATGAGAGAATCCAACAATCTTGTCCCTATACTCTACAACACTCCCATCAACTACAAGCCTAGAATCAATCATTGATTCTAAAATGTTTTTGAACTTTCCTCCATGAAATTCGCATCCCAAACCATTTCAGGGACTCTTGGCCAATTTCTTCCGAGGGCATAAAAACCTAATGGATCAACAACATTTTTGAGCTCCCTACCATGTAGAAACATGAGAGTGGATGTGGTTGTATTCCTCATGAAGGCAAAAATCTGATGCAATATGCTTCTAGCAAGAGTCAAGTGTATAACAAACTTAAGCCATGGAACCCTAGGCCCACCAAGGTATCCAAACCTAAAATATTATGCATTAGGCTTAAGTCTAGGTACCATGTTTCTAAGAAAGTTCTTGCATTGGAGATATTTGAAATGACAAATTTTCTCAATTCCTATGGATCTAAAGTATTATTAGAGCATAGTGAAATCTTGTTTGAGTCAAATTCTCCAAATACTTGGAATTTTTTTGATAAGGGTGTCTTCTAACGTAGCTTTTAAAATGTGTAGTGGTCCCATGTGGAACACTCTAGAGCCACAACTAGTCCTTCCAAGTTCATTCATATTGATTTTGCATTTCCATGTGGTGGAATTTAATTGGACCTTGTGTTTAATGAGCCAACCATGTTTAAGGATTCCTGAGATAGATCTCGTTAGACATTTAATCATTAGTCCACATCATATCCAACTACCATAGACTAGTCATACCTTTTTGGACTCGATGCATCCTACCATGGAGAAACATGAGAGTGGATGTGGTTGTATTCCTCATGTAGGAAAAAATATGATGCAATATGCTTCTAGCAAGTGTCAAGTGTCTAACGAACTTAATCCATGGAACCCCAAGCCCACCAAGGCATCCAAACCTAAAATATCACGCATTAGGCTTAAGTCTAGGTACCATGTTTCTAAGAAAGTTCTTGCATTGGAAATATTTGAAATGACAAATCTTCTCAATTCCTATGGATCTGATATAAAAATTTTATTTAGAACTGTGAATATGATGATGGAATACTAACTAACAACACATGCACATGCAACTGAAGGTACAACCAAACAGTGACTTGTCAGATATTTCTTCGTTGAGCGAGGAAAGCTTAGGAAAAATAGAGGCTGGAAATGCGACTGCATCTAGTAGATATGATAAGAAAACAAGGACCAGAGGTGAAAAAGTCAGAATAAAATTTTGTAGACGCATGCAATTTTTTCTTGCCGAAGGAGGATCGTGCTCTTATGATGATGAGAGCATAGGAGACATAGATGTTCCACTCAGGTATAAGCATCTGATGAATCAATGGGTACCTAAGGAACTACCTCCTATAGATGTTGACTTTGTTGTCAACAATAGGACATATCGCATTACACCATCCTCCCTGCATGGCTTGGGGCTATTTTCCATGGATGGAATAATTGTAAAATACAATATAGTAACTGAATTGATGGACTATGTCGGATAGTGTTACAATTATAATGATTGGATGTCGTTGGTCTGGTACATGCGAAGTATACAGAGATATGCACTCGCCGCAAATTATATACAACTAATAAACAAGGATAAAAATAAGGGAGAGACTATCTATATTGATGGAAGGCCTAAAGCTTTCGGCAATATCGCAGGGTTTATAAACAACACACGACTTGGGACAACAAACAAACAACCGAATTGCATATTTGAGGGACGTGAAGAGAATCGAGTAGTCTTATGTGCAATAAAAAAGATATCTCCCGGGGAAGAGTTATTAGTGGATTACCATTTGAATCGAATAGACACATTGACTAATAGTGTGCAAGTTCTTATGCTACACCTCTTTAAGAAACCTCTACTTATTGCATTATATTTTTTTATTATCTTTAACATTGTTGTAAATATTATCGTTAACATTGTTTTTTTGTTATCATTAACAATTTTTTAAATATTTGGGGGTTCTAATTATATTATAATGTGGCAGGATGATTGTGGAAAAGGGCCAGCCGGAGAACATGTAAATGATTATCAATTTCCACTTTCATTTTACGTTGTTTTTATTATTTTCTTATATAATTTTATTGAAATAACATTGTTTTTGTTGAAATTATATATAATCAGCAGGCCATGTGGATGATGATTCCGCCGATGAGAAGGGGTTTTATTCTTGCATTGATCCGATGGTCTCAATAAAAAAAAAAAAATCATTAAAGCTAATAAGGAACTATTTAGCTTGTTAGATCGTCCAGAACAAACCCCAGACGTCAAAGAAAGGATCAAGCTCCTTATGTCACAACTTAACACATATAAGGTAATAACCATAATTTCTTTTTTTTTTTTCTTTAATGCACTCATATGTTCAATTATGATACTTTTTTCTCTAACTTTTACATTATCTCACGAAAAAACATTTTCTTTTTTATAAAGGAATATTTGGAGCCTGTTTATCCCGGGGTTGGTAGTAGTGGTGCTACAAAGTCCTGATGCGGGAAGTCATACAACTGCTAGATAACTATTTACTTCTCCATCTTCCACACCTCATTTAGATAGGAGCCATGGCACGCACCGACAGAGGCCCACACCTCAATCAAAGTCTAGATAGGGTGGCATAGATGAGGATCATAGTGAAGTGGTTGATATGGATGCATTTCCTGGAGCTAGACGTGTGACAAGCATGGGGACCCTTCCATGCACATTTTTGGTCGACGATAATGGACTTCCATTAAAACAATAAAGACTCCCAGGTAGTTTTAATTCATATTTTAATCGTTTAATGTTGTCCTCATACATAAATCATCTAGATTATTAATTTTAAATTAATGATCATATATTTTTGTGTGTAGGAAACAACCTTTTGTATAGGCATGTAGAGAGCAAGGCCTTGTCTATTTTTGGGGCAACCTTACGCATGAGGTGGAATTGCCAGAATTCAAACCTCAAAAAGGAACTTATGGAATATTTTGAAGGCCTGTTTGGTGTAGACACGTTCAATACAAAAGCGGTCACATTTGCAGTCGGTGAATATTTAAAATATACCTGGGATGTTTATAGATAAAGCTTGGCAAGAAATCATGGGTATGAGCATCCTCCCTCAATTCCAGAGAGAGAGTGGAAGGCGATCATTGATGATGCAAAAGAGAATATTTTGAGAAAATCAAGAGAAAAAATAACTAGTACACCAAGGTAAATTACAATTTTTTGAATTCAATACTAGCTTTATGTTTCTTTAAATCTAAATAAAAGTGTGGTTATATATAACATACTTGAAAATTTTGATGATAGGTTTCCTGACACTTTGAAGGCAACCAAAGCAAGGATTGTCAAACATGGCCAACACAAGCTAGGCTCGGGTGGCTACTTGAGGTTACAGTCACGAATTGTACGTACCCAAACATCTTAAGAATATTAATTGTATCACCTTACAACTTTAAGGTAATTGCAGCCAAAAACATTAAAAAATGATACTTTTATGCAATGCAGGGTGACGACTTCAGAACTGGAACCACGGAGGAAGACCTCCAGCTTGGTTACAAGTACAGTTATAAAGTCATGGTTGATAGAAGGAAAAGCATGGGGTAGACCCCAAGATCCAATTTGTTGGATAAGTTAAATAAAAATAAGTCCACATTAACCTTTTGTTACTTATAAAATACGTAAATGTTTGATATCGTCCATAATTTAATGTCTTACTTTTTTTTAATTAGGGGAGCGGCACTATAAACCCTACCATTAGTACTGAACAATAGAGCGTTGATAGTGAAACACAACCAGAAGATCATGGTGCTCCCCAACAGCCCCAATATGTTCCTATGAATGAGGCCCACGACGATAAAATGTCTATATATTAATCATATACTTAATAATTTTGTACTTATAAATTTTGACGTTTCAATGGTAGAGAATGTCATAGATGATCATCCTCGACTTGAAGATCGGGTGAACAGGCCAGCAACCATTCCAATGGTGCTGACTAGAGGACCAGGTAAATAATTAGAATGCAGAGTTTTGTTTTAATATTAATTAACTACTTCAATGATATTTACAAATTGGCCATATAAATTCAATATTTTTTATTTTTTTAGGTGATGGCCCCTCACAGAAGCATCCACGCCATGGGTACAAGACCAGACGTACTCGGCGTGAAAGGACTGAAACAACATCGTCTGTTGAAGAGCACCCAATAAACGAAGACATGGACATTGATGATTTGCTTAAGCACTGGAAAGAAAAAAAGAAGACTAAAAGAAATTCATGATGTCATGTAATAATTTTATAAGATAGTTAGATCTACATTATATAGTTGATAATATACACAAGGCTATTTCTATGGCTTGTATATATCTGTGAATGTAATCTTGTTATACACTTAATGATAATTTCAGCTTCTCTTAATGATGCAACTTCCAAAATCTTGTGACATGATATATGCAACTTTGAAAGTCTTGTGACATGTTTCATTGTGTCTCACAT
>JZKD02S1674993.1:301712-319526 GCA_000966675.3 Picea glauca
TTCTTATATATATCAAAGATTACATTCATAGGAAGCACCAACTTCCAAATTCTCCAACACCAGCTTTAAGGAGGTTCCAACCCCCTGTTTATAGGCTCCAACCTGAAGGAAGCTACAAGTCCCCAAAATCTTCAGCTCCAACTAGAAGGAGGCTCCAACCCCATGTTTACATGATCCAACCTGAAGGAAGCTACAACTCCCTGAATTATATATCTCCAACTGAAAGGAGGCTACAACCCCCTGATTTATAGGCACCAACCTGAAGGAAGCCCCAATTCCATGTATTCTCCAGCTCCAATCGAAAGGAGGATACAACCCCCTTTCCTTTCCCCTTCCTTCTACCCTAGAATATAAGTGTAGACACAACCTATCATCGACACTACCCCTGATAATCAACCTTTCATTGATAATCAACCTGCCACTGATAATCAACCTGTCACCATCATCATCATCCAACCTATCAATGTCCCTATCACTGATACTGATATCTCAAACAAGATCCAACTTGTCGTTGTCCATGTCATTGATACTAATACCTCATCATCCACATCATCATCAAAACCTATCACTGCTACTGCCAATGATACTAATACCATCCCTGCAATAAGCATGTGCCATATCCATAAACCATGTGCGAAGATATGCATTAAACAAGTCCCATAATATCCATGAATCATGTACCAAAATATATACCTCAACCATAAACCATATCATTAATGATATGTCTCAACCATTCCATTAACCATGTACCATAAGATGTACCTCAAACACATACCAAATCATTCAGGATATATCTCAACCATGTCATAAACCATGTACCATAAGATATGAAAAAATAAAATAACATAACATCAATGATGTACCTCAACCATATACCTCAAACCATGTTCCAAAACATCAAATATATGCATCCAACCATATACCTCAATCATGGGCCAAACATCAATGAAATTCCTCAAACACTATGTCAATGCATGCCTCAAAAACACATAGAGAACCATACCTTTCAACATATGAGAAACCTAGTGAATACCGTCACAGACTCTCATACCTTCTTCATCTTCAGGAGCAAAAGAATAACATCTTCATCAAACTTTACCTCAGTTTCACGGGACTAGTTTTTTGGATTAGTCACAAACCCTAACTTTAAACAAGCATAAATCCATACCTGTAAGGATTAAAGGTCTAAAATTTGTACCCAATATTCTTCAATATATTCTCCAAAATTTCTCCAAGTGTCACTCCTTGAATTGTCCCTGAAAAGGAGTTATAGAGAAAATGGCATACCTTGTTGAATTATGGCCTATTCTAGAGGGCGAAATTGTAGAGTGATGCATCACGCACTCACAAGCACGCCCGCTCATAGGATCTTCTCTTTCCCCTTGGCCCAAAGAACTCTAATGCTCTTCTATTTCCCTATCGGGAAATATGCACCCACAAAAATCTTCGTGGGATCCCCCTTTCTTTACAAATCGGGAGATCAGACTTCGTGACTTCGCGAATCCACAGGTCGAGTGTCCGATTCTCGAATCCCCGAACCCCGATACAAGTCAACGCTGACCTTTCCCCTTTTAGAACTTGCCCTATCGTGATTTCGACACTCGTGATGTCGAGTCACTCGTCTTACCGACTCCCGAACCCTGATACGCCGAAACTCCGATGCACTCACGAGTTGACTATTCAATGGTACCTTTACTCCATCGGTATTTCAGAGTTTGCAATATCGCGAATCCTAATGCATATGTTTCGGGCCTTCTCGCCACGAAAATCTGATACACTATGCCACATGTCCACCTCTCTGTCCCTTGTGGCCCCACACTGTTCTCTTACCCATCGGGATATCGCGCTTCGTGATTTCACAATTTCCGCTACCAAATCTTCGACTCTTCCCTCATGAAATCCCGATAGGCGATTCCACGAGTGATCCAATGATCCTAACGGGTTTGGATCAACGGTTCTATCTGTCCTGAACTTAAACCTTCAGGAATACTTATTGTATCTTCCCTGCCTCTCTGTGAGATCTGATGGCTCACGGAGTTTCTCAAAATCTCCTCGGAGAATTCCAACCGTCCGTCCATTCCTCCTTGACAATTTCTGTGAGACGAACCCCGTTTCCTTCGTGACGACCGGTTCACCTGCACGCAAACTTCGATGCTAGATTGAACTCTCCACGACACAAATTCCCTGTGCTTCTCTTTGATGATTTCTTGAAGGTCCTATACCTCCTGAGCTTTTCCCAACTCTGAATCTTTAAGAGAACCTTGCACGCACTCCTTGCGACAAACATTCAACAACTTCAAAGTGTTGAATCCTTTCGACTCTGCGCACACCTGTAGAAACAGTCCTTCATCTCTTGCTCAGGTTCGCAACCCTGAACTTCACTTGGCCTATGCACTCCTTGCACAGCTCCTGTGCCTGTTTGCACCTTTTGAGAGAAAGAGAACAAAAGCAACCCTATCTAAACCCTCTGTCAACGCACTCCTTGCAGACACTTCAACTGCACTCCTTTTAGGAACTCCTTGCTCAGATAGAGAAACAATTGAAACTCATTCCTTATCCCTTTTAGACTTCAAACTCTAAACATGAAATCATATACATAGCACATAAAGAAAATGTATAACAGGAAGCAAACATTCATGATCATATCATTCAGCATCAATGCACAGAGAACAACACAAAACCATGAATTTGAATCAAACTCTTCTATTAATTCAAATATTAGTACATGGGTGTTCTTACACAGCTCTCTGCGTGCTCTTTCTCAAATGCTTCTTCGATTTCAATAATGTTACAAATGCACAGTGAGGGTGTTTATATCTCGTTTCCCTCTTGCACTCTCAAACAGTCTAATCTACAATTAAATTCTATCTACCTGCATTAACTACTTTAAATGCCTTCTACCTACTAAGCACGAGAGCTGAAGGCTCAAGGTCTGTTTACATTATGCAAGTGCACTTCATCTTAATGGCTCATTTAAGATTGCACAACAACTTCAAGGTGTTTTCAAAATTTGTGCTGGCGCTTGTCCAACTGTCCTTTGGCTTCCGCGCTGGCTCGCTTGATGTGGGAGATGCTCCTGCATCATACTCCCTTGATTGAAATTTTTTTCATGGGCTCCTGTCCATGAGCTCACGCACAATTTGTTCATGCTTCTGGATCTCTACTTCACTCTCCCAGCTGGCATATTTAACTGGATGGTTTTTCCACTTGACCAGATACTCAAAGTATTGTTTTTTCCTAGTCCTCTTGCTTACTCTCCTGTCTAGTATGCACTCCATCTGCAGCTTCTCTGCAACTGGCATTTTCTTCGTCCACTGAGCCACTAGCTTCTCATATTCAGTCTTTGTTTCCTCAGCTCTATATGGGTACAAATCCGAGATATTGAATATTGGAGAAATTCCGACCCCATCAGGCAATTCAATCTCATAGGCATTCGCCCCAAATTTCTTCAAGACCCTACATGGCCCGATTTTCTTCATTTTCAACTTATTATGTGTTCCTCTCGAGAACCTTTCTTTCCTCAAATGTGCTAGAACCAGATCACCAACCTCGAACTGAAGTTGTCTCTTGTGTTGATCCGCTCTACACTTATACTCCTGGCTTGATTCTAGCAATCGCTACTTCACCTGGCTGTGAATTTATTTCATCGCCCCTGCGAAGTCTTCTGCACTAGCGCTCCTAGTCGCAGTCTATTCTGAATCCCTCAATTCAGAAATTCTTCTCGGTTGCATGCCATAGACAACCTGGAATGGACTCTGCCCTGTGCTCCTATTCACTGATTCGTTATACACAAACTCTGCCTGTGGTAATATGCTATCCCACTGGCTATGGTGTTCTGTCACCAAGCTCCTCAGCAAGTCTCCCAGGATTTTGTTTACCACTTATGTCTGCCCATCCATCTGAGGATGATAAGCTGAACTAAACAACAATTTAGTTCCTAGCTTCTTCCAGAAGGTCCTCCAAAAATGCCCTATGAACTTAGTATTTCGATCCGAAACTATAATTCTTGGCAAACCATGAAGTCAAATGACCTCTTTGAAAAATAGGTTCGCAATGTGAGTTGCATCACTGGTTTTCTGACATGGAATGAAGTGTGCCATTTTGGAAAATCTATCCACCACCACAAAGATTGAATCACAACCTCTTTGTGTTCTTGGCAACCCTAATACAAAATCCATGCTGACTACATCCCATGACCTTTCTGGTATGGGCAATGGTTGGTAAAACCCCGCATTCTGCTTCCTTCCCTTTGAATGCTGGCAAATTCTGCATTTGTCTACGAATATCTTGACGTCTACTCGCATTCCCAGCCAAAAATATGATTCATTTAGCTTTGCAAACGTCTTGTCGTGACCAAAGTGCCCTACCAATCCTCCACTGTGTTTCTCCTTCAGCAGATTCTCCTTCATGGAGCATTTCAGAATACACAATTGATTTCCCCTGAACAACAATCCTTCCTGGATCATGTAGTCCATCCATTGGCTTCTATCCCTGAGAATTGGATTCTCAGTTGCTTCATATGCCTCCTTAAAATCTGGATCATCAACGTACATGTCCCTGAGATCATCAAAACCCAGTGTTTTGACTTTGAACTCCTGCAACAACAAACACTTCCTGCTCAAAGCATCAGCCACTTTGTTAGTAGTACCAGAAATATGTTTAATCACAAAAGTGAAATTCTGCATATACTCAACCCATTTGACATGTTTCTGATTCAACTTTTCCTATTGAGTCACAAACTGCAGTGCATGATTGTCACTGTACAAGACAAACTCTTTCGGGATCAAGTAATGTCTCCATTTCTTCAATGCCTGGATGATAGCATAAAACTCCTTATCATAAGTGGAGTATTTCAATTTCTCTTCATTCAGCTTCTCACTGAAATATGCTATCGGCCTCTCTTCCTGACTTAAGACTGCCCCGATTGCAAATCCACTTGCATCGCATTTCACCTGAAATGTCTTTCGGAAATCCGGCAACACCAAAATTGGTCGTTCCGTGATCTTCCTCTTCAACAGATTAAAACTTTTTTCAGCCTCTTCAGTCCAGTGAAAAGACTTGTGTCTTTTCTTCACTGTATCCATCATCCCTATGCTAATTCCACTAAAATTCTTGATGAATTTTCGGTAGAAACTAGCCAATCCATGAAAACTTCTCACCTCAAATACATTCCTCGGTGATGGCCAATTCTTGATTACCTCCACCTTATCTGGATCCATCCTCAACTCATTTTCCGAAATAACAAATCCCAAGTAAATGAGCTCTGTCTTCATGAATGAGGACTTCTTCATGTTTATCAACAGCTTCTCCTGCTGTAATCTCTGCATCACTGTAGCCAAATGCTTCAGATGCTTCGCCACTGTTTTACTGTAAACCAGTATATCATCCAAATACACAATGATAAATTTCCAATGAACTCCCTCAGGACTTCGTTCATCAACCTCATGAAGGTACTCGGCGCATTCGTTAAGCCAAATGGCATAACAAGCCATTCATACAACCCCTCGTTGGTTTTGAATGTTGTCTTCCATTCATCACCCTCTCTCATGCGAATCTGGTGATAACCGCTTTTCAAATCAATCTTTGAAAAATACCTTGCTCCACTTAATAAATCCATCAGATCATCCATCCTCGGCAATGGAAATCTGTACCTAATGGTTATCTTGTTAATCGCCCTTGAGTCAGTACACATCCTCTAGCCTCCATATTTCTTTGGACTGAGTATTGTTGGAATAGCACATGGACTCAAGCTTTCCCTGACTAAACCTTTGTCCAACAAATCCTGGACTTGCCTCTTGACCTCCTCATTCTCTTGCGGTGTCAACCTGTACGCAGCTTTGTTTGGAAAACTGGCTCCTGGTATGAGATCAATATGATGGTTGACACTCCTGATCGGTGGCAACGAACGAGGTAATTCGTCCACTACTATATCAACGAACTCTTCCAACAGTTCCTGAACTTCTTATGGTAAATCATCCACTCTTGTTCTGGTCAAAACAATTCTAGGCTTTCTAACCAAAATGAACTATGGATCCTCCTTCTTATTAACCTCTGTAAGAAGTTCCTTCCCACTCATGAGAAGTACAGTGTTGCTTACCTCTGACTTCACCTCTTTATCCTTGATTGGAAGCAACATGTGTGTCCACCCATTCTTCTCTAGGGTGTATGTGTTCATTCGCCCATCATGAATCACATTTCGGTCATATTTCCATGGTCTACCCAAAAATAGATGACTAACATCCATGGGAATAACATCACATAATATCTTATCATTATATCCACCTATCTTGAATTCAACTAAACATTGTTTAGTGATAGTTACCTGGTGTCCTTTTTGTAGCCACGAAACTCTGTATGGGCTTGGATGATTAGTTGTCTCCAGCTCCAACTTCTCTACCATCTCTGTAGAAATGAGATTATTCGTGCTACCACTGTCTACAATGACCTTGCATACCCTGTCCTTGGTTTTGCAAGTAGTCCTAAAAAGTTTGGTCCTTTGGACTGAACTTTCCACCTCTTTCTCAGGTCTCAAAAGGACTTTTCGCATCATCAGCAATCTTCTGCCCTCAGCGTCTTCTGCCTCAACATCCCACCTCTGTGCCTCGGCGATGTGAGATTCTCCAATGTCCTTATTTTTATCTGGACACTCGTAAGACTTGTGCCCATTCTTTCCACATGTGAAGCATGTGATTACTCCACCTCTTCTTCTTCCTCTACCTCTAGTACGAGGAAAAGTGTTGTTGTCAGCATAATCTCCTCTCTGCTCAGTATGTTTCCCTCTCTGTTCAGCATATTGCCCACGCTGTGAACTTCCACCTTTCTCACTTTGAATCTGAGGTTTATTCTAGTCCTCCCTAGGCTTCTGATATTTATCCTGGGCAATGGATTTGCCTCTGGGCTGGCTTCTACCTTGGCCCCTCTGACCCTGCTTTCGGCTCAGCTTCTCTTCAGCTTTCAGAGCCATCTGATAATCATCTTCCACCGTTCGAATGGTTACCATGCTCATCTCATCCTGGATATCATATCTCAGGCCATTCATATATCTGGAAACTTTTTCATCATCTCTCTCTCGATGACCTACCCTGATGTTCAGTTTATAGAATTCCTCAGTGTATTCTTTCACTGTCATCAGCTTCTGTCTCAGGTTCTGCATCCTCTTGAACAGAGAAATTTGATAGTCCCTGGGGATGAATTTCACCTTTAGATTTACGATCATTCGATCCCAGCTCTTGATCTTCTGCTTGCCCTTGCAGCGTCTTTCAGCTTGTAGTTCATCCCACCACAATGTTGCATGTCCTTTCAAGAGTGTGACAGCATGCTTGACTTTTTTGTGTTCTTCGACATCTTCATAGTCAAAGTATGTGTCCAGAGCTCTAATCTAGTCTAGAAGCTCCTCTGCATTCAAGTTTCCCTCGTAAACTGGAATGTCCATATTTACTCTTGCACCCATCCTTGCAATAGCTCGGATCAAACGTTCATTTGATGCATCTTCGGCTGCAACTTCTTCTTCATGTTCAACCTCAATTTCGCTTTCGGAATCACTCAGATCCCCTGCACTGACTGTGCGCCTTTTCTCTATCTCCATATCTTCAAGTCTGGCTCGTAGATCATGCATTTCTCTCTCCATGACTGGATCTATCATCGACTTGCCTCTTCTTCTCGGCATTTCCCTATCCTCTGGATCGAGTGACTGCATATCCCTTCTCCTGGGTAGCATGGTGAATTCTTCTTTCTCTGCTACAGAAAGAAAAGAACCTTTATGTGCTCTGATACCAAACTGATGCAGTGTATCAAACTACTCTTTATCTCTTATGCCTCCCTCACCTGAAATATATAGACAAGAATCAAGCTCTGATACCACTTGATGCAGCACGCGCTCGCAAGCACGCTCGCTCATAGGATCTTCTCTTTCCCCTTAGCCCGAAGAACTATAAAGCTCTTCTATTTCCCTATTGGGAAATCTGCACCCACAGAAATCTTCATGGGATCCCCCTTTCTTTACAAATCGGGAGATCGGACTTTGCGACTTCGCGAATCCATAGGTCGAGTGTTTGATTCTCGAATCCCAGAACCCCGATACAAGTCAACGTTGACCTTTCCCCTTTCGAAACTTTCCCTATCACGATTTCGACACTCGCAATGTCGAGTCACTCGTCTTACCGACTCCCGAACCCCGATACGCTGAAACTCCGATGTGCTCGTGATTTGACTATTCAACGATACCTTTACTCCATAGACATTTCAGAGTTCGCAATATCGTGAATCTTAATGCATATGTTTCGGGCCTTCTCGCCACGAAACTTCGATACATTGTGCCACCTGTCCACCTCTCTGTCCCTTACGGCCCCACACTATTCTCTTACCCGTCGGGATATCGCGCTTCGCGATTTCGTGATTTCCGCTACCAAATCTTCGACTCTTCCATCACGAAATCCCGATAGGCGATTCCACGAGTGATCCAACGATCCTGGCGGGCTTGGATCAACGGTTCTATCTGTCCTGAACTTAAAACTTTAGGAATACTTACTGTATCTTCCCTGCCTCTCCGCGAGATCTGACGGCTCACGGAGTTTCGCGAAATCTCCTCGGAGAATTCCAACCGTCCGTCCGTTCCTCCTTGATGATTTCTGCGAGACAAACCCCGTTTCCTTCGTGACGACTGGTTCACTTGCACGCAAAATTACGATGATGGCTTGAATGCTCCACGAAACAAATTCCCTGTGCTTCTCTTTGATGATTTCTCGAAGGTCCTATACCTCCTGAGATTTTCCCAACTCTGAATCTTTCAGAGAACCTTGCATGCACTCCTTGTGGCAGACATTCAACAACTTTTAAGAGTTGAATCCTTTCGACTCTTCGCATACCTGCAGTAGCAGTCCTTCAGCTCTTGCTCAGGTTCGCAACCCTGAACTTCACTTGGATTGCACACTCCTTTCATGGCTCCTGTGCCTGTCTGCACCTTTTGAGAGAAAGAGAACAAAAGCAACCCTATCTGAACCCTCTGTCAACGCACTCCTTGCAGACACTTCAACTGCACTCCTTATAGGAACTCCTTGCTCAGATAGAGAAACAATTGAAACTCATTCCTTCTCCCTTTCAAACTTCAAACTCTAAACATGAAATCATATACACAACACATAAAGAAAATGTATAATAGGAAGCAAACATTCATGATCATATCATTTAGCATCAATGCACAAAGAACAACACAAAACCATGAATTTGAATCAAACTCTTCTATTAATTCAAATATCAGTACATGGGTGTTCTTACACATCTCTTTGTGTGCTCTTGCTCAAATGCTTTTTCGATTTCAATAATGTTACAAATGCAAAATGATGGTGTCTATATCCCGTTTCCCTCTTGCGTTCTCAAACAGTCTAATCTATAATTAAATTCTATCTACCTGCATTAACTAATTTAAATTCCTTCTACCTACTAAGGATGAGAGCTAAAGGCTCAAGGTCTGTTTACATTATGCAAGTGTGCTTCATCTTAATGGCTCATTTAAGATCGCGCAACAACTTCAAGGTGTTTTCAAAATTTGTGCTGGCTCTTGTCCAGCTGTCCTTTGGCTTCCGCGCTGGCTCGCTTGATGTGGGAGATGCTCCTGCATCATAGAGCATGCCATGCACTGAATATTTGATATCTGGTTCTAAAAATTTCACACAACATACTAAGGAATGTAATATTTCCAATGCAATTGGTCTCACATAATTTGTGTCCTCTATGAATAATTTATGACTTTCATTCTCAGAACACCTGTTTGAGACTAGTTTCAAGACTAATCAAAAACCCTATCTTCCATAGAGTGTATCTCCAAAAATATAACGACCCAGAAGATACTTTTTTTACCACAAATATCTTGATATGTCTTCTCAATAGAATAAAAGTTTCAATATTTGAGTCATTCTATAAAAAAATTATAGCGAAAATGGTAATATGACCTTTAAATAACAAACCTTAGAACACATCATCACAAGACTTCATCCTCCCTTGGAATTTTACCTTTTTTCACTTTGTCTTCCCTATGAAATTCACGTCAGATCTCATTGGTTACCTTAGATAAAAATAACTTGAGTTTTATGTGACAAATGAACTCCTAGGCGCACCCTCTTTTTAGGGCCGACTTGACCCAAATAAAATTCAGTTTAATTTTTAATGATTATTCCATTGAGGTCGACTTTACCAATAATATCCTTAATATTTATTTTTGTATTCACTATAATGGAGCCAACTTGTAACTTCTTGTTTGAAACAACTTTTATTCTTTTAATTAATTTGGGGCCAACTTGTCACTTCTTGTTACAATTGTTTAGGGCTTCTTAACCATACTTCATGATTTCCATCTTCAAGAGGGCATATCTCCTCAGCCGTGAGGAACCATGTGGTGTACCACCTACCATTGGAAATGGAATGATGAGGACTATCCATCTATGAGGGTTGTGCATGCATGCACAATGTCCTTCAAATTCGTTTTCTTCAAACAAATTTGGGCTTCATGACCACACCTTTGGGGATTCTTAACCACTTAACCATATTTCCAAGGATTCTTGTAGACTTCTTCAAGGCGTATTCCCATGAGGGCCATTATTAAAGATACACCATAAGGGGACTAATATGGATACTTCTCCAAATACACCCATCACTTCTAAATGCTTCCAACCTTGCTTCAAGGTTTCTTCTAGGATTGACCAAGATTGACATCAATGATAACCAACTATCTAACAATATCCCCCTTTGTAATTGATGGAAACTCTCATACTCCACCTATGACTAATGATCCCTATCTTTCTCTCCTCATGTTTCTCTCCCCATTTGACATCAATGGAAAAGGGTAGCTCTCTTTGGGGTTGCTTCCCCTGTCTCCATGATTCCAATATTTCTCTTCCCTTTTGATATCAATAGAAAAGAGTGACTCCCCCTAATAATATACCTTCTATGAACAATCTCTCTCTATCTTCATGCACTCTGCATGTCTTCATGCTTCTAAATTTTCTATTTTTATTTTGTTCCTTCTCTTCCCTTTTGATATTAAGGGTAACTCCCTATGATGATTTCTCTCCCCATGTATCATTTTGCAATATGTCATGTAGATCAATGTGGGGCTTCCTGTGCATTCTTTCTTTTCTCTCTTTCGATGCTTTTTGTCCATTGGTGCTTCTTGTTATTGAAATCTAGTGATGTATATGAAAAACATTCATGTTAAGGTTTCTTCTTCACTTGAATTCAAGTCTTCATGGATTGTCATCTTCATTAAACTAACATCAATGACATAATCATCCAATAATATTCTCTTGATAGTATAACTCTTCCTGATGGTTTCTCTCTGTCTTGTTGTGCCTTTCACTACTTTCCTTCCTAGTTGGTTTCACCTGTCAATACACTTTACTTATCAGTCATATGATTTATAATGAGTCCATCTTCCTTTCTGCAATTCCTTTCGAGGTCATGCTTTTCATCCACTATCATGTATCCTCTCTGGTTCATGTCAAGTATTGTCTTCTATACCTGCCAAATATTTCATGAAATAATATATGTCCATACGTCATAACAACTACCCATAACTCTTCTACACAACTTCACATACTGTTGACTAATTTGTTGCTGCTTAGACTCCCCCTCCTCAATATTCACATTGTTGGGAGTCTCCGAGCTATATGGATTAGAACGATGGATGAATCCACTCTGATGCAGCGTCATCATTGACATCTTCCTCTTTACCTGTAGATTCATCATGATTTTGTACTACTGCAAATCCTGAGAGTATGATTCCTGGGATTACTTCATTCACCTGCTCTTCATTCACTTGTTCTTTATTCACCTGCTCTTTTTGTTCTTTCTTTCTTCTCCAAACCTTCTTGTACCTAATATAAATGTTTTATTTGATGGAAGTATCCATCATGATTCTACAGTCACGAGTTATGTGTCCAAGGTTGTGGCATTTGTAATGTTCAATATTGTATGGAGCCACATAAAATTTCTTGCTTGAACATTTCTTCCATAAGCTCTGCAATCTACAACTTTATGTCCAAATTTATTACAAGTAAAACAATGACCATAAAAGACACTCTGATACCTGGGAGTAAATGATATTCTTTATGATGTAGTTCTTCTAAATTCATGCCTCAATTGATCATGATATTCTCTTCCATTTTTCCCTTCACAATGATTGAAGCTTCTTTGATACCTGGGGATAAAAGGTCTTCTTTGAGATACATCTCGTCTATATTCATTCCTCTTCCACTCTTGCTTACCATGATTTCTTCCTTTGAGAATGTCTGCATAGTTCTTAGCCTTCTCTTCATTCTTCCTTTCCGACAACCTGGAACACTTCTCTTCAAATTTCATTACTGGTTGTGTGGAGCTTCTTTTATCTTTGATGTTCTTGTTGGGATTGATATCTACATCTTATTCACATGAGGTCTCACTAGTGTATCTAATACCTATTTTATTGAATTGTGACATTTGACAACTTATAATATCTTCTATTACTTGAGAGTTCTTCAAATTCTTGTTGAGCTTGTCAATATTCTCACAATATTTTTTCGTCTTCATTCTGTGGATCTTCATAACTTCTTCAATTTGCTTTGTTTCTTCAAGTTGGGTCTTCAAGGAGATGATTTCTTCTTCAAGTCTTCTTTCTTGTTGACTAAATTTTGCTTCAATCTTGTTTAAGCCCTTAGATCTTTCCTTAAGATGTCTTGTCCAAATTTCTTCTCTCTTCTATTCTTCCTTTCTTTGTGATGCTATTTATGTTTCCAAACATTGTTTCTCTTTCAAGTGACCCTGGAGAGTTTCTTCAATCACTTTGGATTCTTCCAACTGAGATTTTAAGTTTATGATAATTTGCTAGGCTTCTTATAATTTTTGTTCTAGTCTTGAGAATCCTCCTTTAGCTTGATCAATTCTTCCTTGAGTGACTTGTTTTTCTTCATTTCTCTATTTATCTCACTTAAAGCACTGATTAGTTCAACCTCAAGATACAGTACACCTACTTCACAATCTTCTTCTTCTGTATTTGTCTGACATAATGAGAATTGTTCTCCTTGTTTTGTCTCAGTATCTTCTTCATCTTGATCAACATGATATGGCTCTACGATAAGAGGATTTTCCTTATAGTAGAGATTATGTAGCTTATCCCAAATCTCTTTGTATGATGAACATTGTCCCAATTTGTCTTTTACTGAATCAGGTAATCCTTCCAGGATGAAATCCATTGCTATTTTGTTGTTTCTTTAAAATTCCTTCTTGGAAACAATCTTCAGTTTCTTTGAAGCGGTGTATCTTGTAACAACTCATTCCCAAACATAAAATCCTTGTTCCTGTAAAAACGTTTTCATCCTTATATTCCATATCTCATAATTCTGACCATCCTGACCATCAATTTTTGGTATTCCATTATCTTTGAATCTATTATCATGATCTACCTTTCAGCAATTAGATTGATTCTTGAAGGACCTAATATAATACCAATTGTTGGAATATTTACCAATACTGAGGGGGGGGGGTGAATCAGTATTGAGCACTTTTTCTAATTTTTACCACTTTTAATCAGAACATGTAATCATCACTTTATCAATCAATTATCACTTACAATTTCATTCAATATATCATGAATATATAACAATACATCACATCATATCAACAAATACACAATACACTATATTTTTACGTGGAAACCCAAATAGGAGAAAACCACAAAATGCTTTCTAATATATCAAAGATTACAATCATAGGAAGCACCAACTTATGATTTCTCCAACACCAACTGAAAGGATGCTCCAACCCCATGTTTATAGGCTCCATCCTAAAGGAAGCTACAAGTCCCCAAATTCTCTAGCTCCAACTGGAAGGAGGCTCCAATCCCCTATTTACAGGATTCAACCTGAAGGAAGCTACAACTCCATGAATTCTCTAGCTCCAACTAGAAGGAGGATATGAACCCCTGATTTACAGGTTCCAAACTGAAGGAATCTCCAACTCTCTATATTCTTCGGATCCAACCGAAAGGAGGATACAACTCCCTTTCCTTGCCCCTTCTTTCTGCCCTGGAATATAAGTGTAGAATCAACATGTCACTGACATTGTCCCTGAAAATCAACCTGCATTGATAATCAATTTGTCACTGATAATCAACCTACAACTGATAATCAACCTGTCAATATCATCATCATCCAACCTATCACTGTTCATTTCACTGATACTAATATCTCAAACCATATCCAACCTGTCATTATCCCTGTCACTGATACTGATATCTCATCATCAACATCATCGTCAAAACCTGTCACTTCTATTGCCACTGATATTGATACCATCTATGTAACAAGCATGTGCCATATCCATAAGCCATGTGCCAATATATGCCTCAAACAAGTCCCATAATATCCATGAATCATGTACCAAAATATGCACCTCAACCATATACCATATCCTTCATGATATGTCTCAACCATGCCATTAACCATGTACCATAATATGTACCTGAACCATATACCATATCATTCATGATATGTCTCAACCATGCCATAAACCATGTACCATAAGATATGACAAAAGAAAATACCATAACATCATTGATGTACCTCAACCATACACCTCAAACCACATGATGAAGCATCCAAGATATGCATCCAACCATATAAATCAAGCATGGGCCAAGCATCAATGAAATTCCTCAAATAATATGCCAATACATGCCTTAAGCATGTGTCAAATCACTAAGATAAAAACCTCAAAAACACATAGATAACCATACCTTTAAAAATATGAGAAACCTGGTGCATACCATCACAGACCCTCATACCTTATTCATCTTTAGCAGCAAGAGAATAACATCTTCATTAGACTTTACCTCAGTCTCGTGGGACTAGTTTTTTGGATTAGTCACAAACCCTAAATTTAAACAAGCATAACTTCGTACCTGTAATGATTAAAGGTACATAAATTGTACCCAATATTATTCAATATATTCTCTAAAATTCCTTGAAGTTTCACTTCTTGAATCGTCCCTGAAAATGAGTTATAGTGAAAATGGTATACCTTTATGAATTTTGGCCTATTCTGGAGAGCGAACTTGTAGATCATGTCATGTGATGAATATTTGATATATGGTTCTGAAACTCAGATAGAATGTACTAAGGACATTAATTTTTCCAATGCAATTGGTTTCACACAATTTGGATCCTCTATGAAGAAGTTATGACTATTTTTCTCAGAACACTTATTTGAGACTAGTTTGAGGACTAGTCAAAAACCTTACCTTCCACATAGTGTATATCCAAAAAAGAAAATGACCCAAAAGATGAAAAATTTACCACAATTGCCTTGGTATGTCTTGTATATATCCTCTAAGTTTCACTATATGAATCATTCTATAAAAAACTTTATAGCAAAAATGGTAACATGACCTTTAAATAACATACCTTAGAACACATCATCACAAGACTTCATCCTCCCTTGGAATTTTTCCCTTCTTCACTTCATCTTACCTATGAAATTGGCCTTAGATTTCCTTGTTTACCTAAGATAAAAATCACTTGAGTTTTCTGTGAAAAATGAACTCCTATGTGACTCATTTATACTAGATCTGACACCCTATTTTTAGGGCCAACTTGACGCAAATAAAATTCAATTTAATTTTTAATGAGCAGTCCATTGAGGCCGACTTTACCAACAATATCCTTAATATTTATTTCAATATTCATTGCAATGGGCCCGACTTGTATCTTCTTTTTTGCAACAACTTTTCTTCTTTTAATTAATTTGGGGCCAACTTGACACTTCTTGTTACAACTATTTAGGGCTTCTTAACCATACTTCGGGGCTTCCATCTTCAAGAGGGCATATCTCCTCAATTGTGAGGAACCACATGGCATACTACCTATAGCTGGAAACATAACGATGAGGATTATCCACCTATGAGGGTTGTGCATGCATTTAAAATTTCCTTCACACTCATTTTCTTCAAACAACTTCGGGCTTCATGAACACACCTTTGGGGCTTCTTAACCACTTAACCATATTTCCTTGGCTTCTTGTATAATTCTTCAAAGAGTCTTCCTATGAGGACCATTATTAAAGCTATGCCATAAGAATACCACTTTGGAGACTTCTCCAAATACACCAATCACTTCTATATGCTTCCAACCTTGCTTCGGGGCTTCTTCTAGGATTGACCAGGGTTGACGTCAATGACAACCAACTATCCAACACTCACCAAAGTGAATGCGATGTGCTAGAACCCTTGCAGAAATTTAGAAGCAAGGGTGACTTTGTGTCTTACCATCTTTTCCTCCACCAAATCTGAAATGTAGTGAGAAAACCAAATAGAAACAACCAAACTGAATTATCCTTCTACCATTTACCTTTTAATAGCTCCCTGACAATGACATAAAAAATGTTGGGTTAATTAATTATTACTTTAATACACCTTCTAGTTGTCAATCGAGTTCGTAAACGTGTGAGATGTATACACAGTATGTGCATGTTAAGCCCTAGATAATGGATCATTACCCCTTAATTGGGGCATATTACATTAGTAATGTTATTTTATTTATGTCAGCTTTAGTACATTAGTTGTAATTATACCTCCTAGTCTCCTATATATACCAAGGAGACATTTTCATTTGGAATCATCTTGTAATTGTACATTTATGTGGGCATAAGGAGGTTTCCCCCTTGAAGAGGCTTTTTATCTGAATTTCTCTCTTTTTCAAGGTGTTTAGTACTTATTTTGAGGTTTTTCCATGCTATATTGATATTTGGTTCTTAACATATGGTATAAGAGCTCAAGGTCTTGGGGTTTCGCTGCTACATCTAAGACACCTTGGAATTTTCACTATAACTTTTTTTATACAATGTTTCAGAAGGAAATTCTTGCATGATATTTAGTAGACGGATCAAGGTACGTTGGGTTAAAATTTTATCTCCTGAGGCCTTATACTTTGGGAGATACATCCTGTGCAAGATATGGTTCTAGAATCATCCTGAACTGAGTCATTGTGTAATTTTCGCTATAAATTTTTTTATGTAACATTTCAAAACCTAAAATCTGGAGGATATTCACATAAACTAAGGTATCTTTGGTAAAATATTCATCGTATGGATCATCTTACATTTGTAGATACACCCTGTGGAAGATAGGGTATCTAACTAGTCCTATTGACTAGTCTCAAGAAGGTGTTCCAGGTAAAAAAATCATAACTTCTTCCTAGAGAATCCAAATTGAGTGATACCAGTTACATTGGATAGTGAATAGTCTATAGTATTTCTGGTACGAGTTTCATAATTTAATATCAATAATTTTGTGTGAGGCACACTATACAAGTGAGATCTCCTGGAAAGGCCAAAAATCAGCAAGTTGTGGGGAAGTTACTGTAAATTCCACTTGGCACATCCAATTTTGATCAGACCTATGGCATTGAAGAGAAGAAATATCATATCACTACAAAAAATAAAGTTTCATACCCAGAAGGGCTGAAACTTTGGAGATACAGCAGAGGAAAGATTGTCTAGTAGAACCACCTCAAAATCAAGGTTCAAAAGTAATAATTGGCCAACATGCCACCCAAAAAGGGAACTTCTACGCCAAATAAGCCTCCTAAAAATCCTACATGGACTCTTGATGAAGGTGAAGAAATGCGTAGGGACATAAATGATTTACAAAAGAAGACAGTAACAAAATATGATGGAGAGTTTAAAAGGGGAGATCATGGAAGGATTGAAAAATTTCCTAATAGAGAGGACACCTGAAAGTGAAAATGTATCCCATGAAATTCATGATGAGGACACAAGGAAGGTGAATCAAGA
>JZKD02S1674993.1:322144-334806 GCA_000966675.3 Picea glauca
GGTACAAAGATCGCTTATATTTATGTAAGAACTCCCAACTCAAACAAAAGGTACTATTGGAATTGCACGCCTCTCCAGTAGGAGGGCACTCAGGATTTTTGAAAACCTACCATAGGGTCAAGAAGGAATTTTTTGGGGATGGCTTTAAAACTGATGGTCAAAGATTTGTGGTAGACTGTTTGGTTTGCCAACAAAATAAGGTGGAAACAATTAAGACCCCGGGTCTTTTACAACCATTAGCCATCCCAAGTTAGTGTTGGGAGGAGGTTTCCATGGATTTCATCACAGGGTTACCGAAGTCTGAAGGAAAGAGTGTCATCATGGTGATTGTTGATATACTGAACAAGTACGCACACTTTTGTGCACTCTCTCATACCTTCAAAGCCAGTACATTTGCCACTGCATTCATGGAGATAGTTCAAAAGCTACATGGCAGCCTAAATATTATTGTAAGTGACAGAGATCCCATCTTCACTGGACATTTTTGGACAAAATTATTTTCTTGTTTGGCTACTCAATTGGCTCATATCTCATCCTATCATCCTCAATCTGATGGGAAAACCGAGATAGTCAACAAATGTTTGGAAGACTACCTTCGTTGCTTTGTCTTTGATAAACAAACACAATGGTTCAAATGGTTACCCTTGGCAGAATGATGGCATACCACTTCCTTTCATACTGCAACACAAATGACACCATTTATGGCACTCTATGGATACCACCCTCCTTCCATCACTTCTTCTCTAAAATAAAAAAAAAACTAAGTTTCAAGCAGTGGAAGATCACATCGAGCATCAACAACAAGTTCTCCAAATATTAAAGGACAACCTAACCATGGCACAGAATCGCATGAAACAACAAGAAGATCAACATCGTAGTGAAAGAAGTTTTGAAGTAGGAGATTGGGTGTTTTTAAGACTACAACCATACAAACATATGTCCCTTAAGCAAGCCAAGAAGGATAATAAATTATCACCAAATTACTATGGACCTTATAAGGTGTTGCCAAATATTGGTACTATGGCATACAAATTGGAGTTGCCTGCATCTTCACGAGTACACCCAGTTTTCCATGTTTGATGCTTAAAGAAGGTTATAGGTGAAAAGATCCCAGTTCAAACTATATTTCCAGAACTTGATGAGGAAGGAAAAATCATATTGGAGCCTGAAGCCATCACTGACACAAGAATTCGCCAGCTGAGGAATAAATCCATTTCAGAGTATCTCATTAACTAGAGGAATCTATCGGCTGAAGATTCCACTTGGGAAGATGAGTCTTTTATACAGAAGCATCCAGAGTTACTCAAGCATTGTAAACAACACTTGTCTCAAGGGGAGGGGCATGTTAATCTCTAAATAATGGCTCATTACCCCTTAATTAGGGCATATTACATTAGTAATGTTATTTTATTTATGTCGGATTTAGTCCATTCGTTGTAATTGTACCTCCTAGTCTCCTATATATACCAATGAGACATTTTCATTTGGAATCATCTTGTAATTGTACATTTATGTGGGCATAAGGAGGTTTCCCCCTCGAAGAGGGTTATTATCTGAATTTCTCTCTTTTTCAAGGCGTTGAGTACTTATTCTGAGGTTTTTCTATGCTATATTGATATTTGGTTCTTAAGAGTGCATTTAAAATATCAAATTCCAAACTACTTTGACCTCTATGGAGACAAGTGAACCACACTTCAATCCGATCATTCATCAAAATAATAAGAAACTATGAAGCAAACCTTTTGAACAACTTCACTGTCCAAAAGATTGATATCAAGTATGAGCAGAAATTAAATAACTTTGTATATCGTGCATAGATCTTTTATCTGTGCGTGATCATGTTCTTTGATCCATTCTCATCCTATTTTTCAATCAAGGGATGTTCAAGTGTTCACACACAACAAATATTCAAGCCCCAGAAAATAACTTGAAAACAAGAACCAATAGCTAATTATTTTTTTGAAATCTCCTTCCGGTATTCAAGATGCAATATTTCACTTATTAAGCTAAGTGTTCATGCTCTGTATGTGAGGTTAGATTTGATAGCAAGAATCCTAACTAATGTCCAAGAAAAAATGAAACAAAGTAATCAATATGACCACAAGTTTTACTTTGAATCATCCTTTCGAATTAATTAACTATAAAGATATTGAATCCATATTCATGAACTACTGATCTTAAGTTGGATTTATTAGTCCAAAGGTAAAACTTATGAGAAGTAAGTATTAAATATTTAATTCACATTTAATACATTCAATGTGACAAATGTTAAGTTTAATGTTGTTATTAGGTTATTTTCAATTTACTAGAGCATTCAATGCATTTCCAAAACAACAACATAAAGAGGATCACTTAAAGAAACACAATCACAAGGTACACAACATTTTATCCCGGGAAACCCTCATGGAGGAGAAAGCCCAACAAAAAATTCATCAATGATATATTGCCAAGACTAAGACCAAACCACCAAGAATAAACCAGGACTAAGCATGCACCTCTCTTCTCCTTCTTCTTGCAACTACAACTTCCTTCAAAACATGCGCACTAGAAGTGTGAGTGAGTGAATGAAAAAGTGAGGCACCATCCTCACTTATAAATACTAGTTGAGGAGGCACTAGGGTTATGTCTCTTCACTTAGTAGGGTCAACTTCTTCCAAGAGTGGTTAAAACCACTTTATGAACCCTAGGGGATGAATTTACAAATACCATCATATAAATATGGTTTGACCAATCCACAAAAGGGGATTTGGTCTTATACAAGACTCGATATGATCAATCCACAAAAGGGGATTTGATCTATAATATAATAACTCAAATATAATTAGAATATTCTTCAAATTTATAATATTTCAACACTCCCTATTAATGAAAAGGGTATTCTACTGACATAACCCAATACAACATCATCAAGAGAGAGAGAGGGCAGAATCATCATCAACATCTGGAACACTGGTTGGCACATCTACAAATCATCAAAAGTTTTTTTTCATCATCGGTATCATCATCATTCACAGCATGGAGCTAGAGTAGCATCATCATCATCATCTGCATGAAGTTGAAACATCAAGATCAATTAGCATAAATCTAGATAAACAATATCACCAACCCGAGTCTGGTACACCATCATCAACAACATGTGGTTGATACAACATCATCAACAGGACAAGGCTGAAACAAAAACATCATCAGCATGAGGCTTGAGACAAAAACATCATCAAAATGAGGCTGAGACAACAACATCATCATCATATGGCAACAGAATGAGGTAGGTGCAACAAGAACATTTTGTGGTACTATGACAGACCATCCTTACCGGACCTTCAGGATCTTCCTAGGTATCATAAGATTCCCTAGGATATAAAATCCTAACAAGCTACCACGTGGTACTCTGACATACCTTCCTTACTGGACCTTCAGGATATGCCCAGGAATCATAATATTCCCTAGAATATAAAATCCTAATGGAGCTACCACTATTGACCACAACTGACATATACATGCACAAGTACTCTGACAGACCATCCTTACGAGAACTTCAGGATTTTCCCTAGGATGATCAATCCCCTAGGATATAAAATACTAATCGAGCTACCTGCTATTGGTCAGAATACCATAGTATCGTCAACATGACTCCCCCTTTCGAGGGAGGTCCTATCGAACAATACCAATCTTGTCTCGAAAGTACTCAAACTTCACAGGAGTCAAAGGCTTGGTCAACACATATGCAACCTGCTCATCTATGCCAACATATTGGATCTCTACAACTCCCCTTTGCACCATATCATGAATGTAGTGATACCAGATCTCTAGGTGCTTCAACTTATCATGGAACAATGGGTTATCCATCATCTTTATGCAACTCTGGTAATCACATAGAATCACGATGGCTTCCATCTCCAGATCGAATATACATGTCAACAACTTCCAAAGCCATATGGATTCACAACTGGAGGAACATGTTGCAATGTATTCCGCTTTTGTCGTGCTAAGAGAAATACCATATTTCTTCCTGCTTTGCCATGAAGTCATGGATGACCCTATACTGAAACAACATACTGAAGTGATATTTCTATCAGAAGCACTTCCAACCCAATCTGAATCAGTATAACCATATATTCTAAAGTCATGATATTCATTATAACAGAGACCATAATCCAACATACTCTTAAGGTATCTCATCACACGCTTTGCAGATAAAAGGTGAACATGTTTGGGATCCACCAGATAATGACTCAAGGTGTTCACAACAAAGCATATATCTGGCCTGATATTCATTAGATACATCAACGATCCAATAATCCTTCCATATAGAGTAGCATCAACCAACTCTGACAAAGTATCAACCAGGAGCTTCAAATTCATTTCCATGGGTGTGTTCATGGATCTACATTCCAACATGTCAAATCTCTTCAGTATTTCAACTACATACTTCCCTTGGTTAAGGAACATCTTCTATGGGCTCTTCCAAACTTCAAGACCTAAGAAATAATGCATCAAGCCTAGGTATTTCATCTCAAATTCTGCAGCGAGCTTCTTCTTACAATCTGTGAGGAGATTTTTTTCTCCTGTTAAGAAGAAGTCATCCACATAAAGTAGCAATATAACTATCCCATCATTCATAACCTTGAAGTAAAGGTTAGAATCAACTTTTCTCTTGTTAAAGCCCAATCTCGCCAGGAAACTATCAATTCTTCCATATCAAGCTCTAGGAGCTTGCTTCAACCTGTACATAGCTTTCTTCAACCTCCAGACATGAGTCTTTCTATCTTCGAATTCAAACCCTTATGGTTGTTCTATATACACTTCTTCTTCAATAACACCATTTAAGAAGGTTGTTTTCACATCCATCCGGTGTAACTTCCACTTCATTTTGGATGCAAGATCTATGATGGTTCTGATAGAAGTGTATCTGGCTACACGAGCAAACGTCTCTTCATAATCAATACCTTCCTTTTGAGAAAAACCATGAGACAAAAATCTTTCTTTATGTTTTTCAATACTTCCGTCTGTTGCATGTTTTATCTTGTATATCCACTTGGAAGACACCACATCTTTGTTCTTTGGCCTGGGAACTACTTCCCATACATCATTCTTTATAATGGACTGGTATTATTTTGTCATAGCATCCACCCATTATTTCTTCTGAATGGCTTCTTCAAAGAAAGTAGGTTCCTTTTCTATGAGATCACACATCAAGGACATATAACTGGAGAATGGCTTAGGTTTCTTGATTTGTCTCATGGTTCCTTCTAGGGCACCATACTTCTATGAATCTTGAATAATTTCCCTTGCCCAAGCTGGCCTTCTCTTGTGAGAGATCGTCATCTGGGGAGGTTCTTGAGATTCCATCATATCATGATCTTCTGGAATCTCATCATCAGGGGTAACTGTAAATTCCTTCACATGTTCTGCAACTCTGGGAGCTACAGGTTATTCTTCATATACTTCTTCAAGGTGGAATTTCCTTGATCTTTTGAGTGTTTCATCTTCATCAAAGGTTACACCTCTGTTGATATCAATATGATGGTAACCTGGTATGTAAATTCTGAAGGCCTTAGAGATCTCACAATATTCAACAAATATTCCCTTCTTTCCTAAAGGATCCAACTTGGTTCTCCTTTCTTTCAAAATGTGTACAAACATTGGACAACCAAATATTTTTAGATGGATTACTTCTGGCTTTTCTCTGGTGAACATTTCTTCAAGGGTTTTGAACTCAAGTGCACTATGGGATAATTTGTTTTGGACATAAGTTGTCGTTCTTTCTGCTTCAGCCCATAAGTGCATTGGAATATCTTGATCGTGAATCATAGTCTTCATTGCTTCCATAATTGTTCTATTCTTTCTTTTTGCTACACCATTTTGTTGAGGATTATAGGGAGTGGTTAGCTCCCTCTTAATCCCGACATCTCTGCAAAATATTCCAAATTCATTTGAGGTGTACTCTCCTCCATTATCTGACCTAAGTATCTTGATTTTTCTTTCGGAGAGGTTTTCTACCAAGGCTTTGAATTCCTTGAAATTTTCAAGTACTCCATCTTTTGATTTCAAGAAATAAACCCAAGTCTTACGAGAGTAATCATCAATAAATGATACATAGTATACATACCCGCTTAGAGAGGTTGATGGAAATGGACTGCATACATCTTAGTGGATGAGCTCCAAGATTCCTTCTGCTTTACTGTTGCTCTTTGGGAAAGGATTCTTTATGTTCTTTCCTTGTGCACATCCCTTGCATACACCTTCATGATCAACATTAAATTTTGGTAACCTGTAACTACCTTGCTTACATATAGTAAGGCTTTGTAGCTGATATGAGATAGTCTTCTATGCCAAAGTTCAAAAGGACTTTTAGTAGAGTGAGTTAAGGCTACATCTGAGTGACCTTTTAACTTGTACAAACATCCTTCTTCTACTCCAATAACAACTGCATCTTCTATATTTTTTCCTTTAGGTCGCATAAGAAATTCACCATCTATGAATGCAACCCTGAAACCTTTCTTATATAGGGTTGAGATAGAAAGTAAGTTCTTTGTCAAACCTGGTACATAGAGAACATCCTTCATTCTCATCGAAGTTCCTGAATCCAATTTGTAGGTGGATTCTCCCATTCCTTTGATAGGGTACTGATAATCATCTCCAAGTGAAACTTTTTGGGGGAAGTCATTTTCTATAAGGCTAGAGAGAATGTCTTTCTGACCTGTCATGTGCTTGGAGTCACCACTATCTATGAGCCAAGTATCCTCTCCAGGTGTCACAAATCCTGAGAGAGCTGAAAACAAGACATAATATTCAATGTCTTCTTTAGTCAACTTCTTGGGTGGCTCATCATCTTTAACTGCATGGGCATGATGTATTTTTTTATTTCTCTTCTTGCATTCTTCCCTTATGGAAGGAAAATTCTTAGAAATGTGTCACATCTTATCATAATGATAACATTGATAAGAGGAGAAATCTTTTTTCTTTCTTTGACCCTTATGATATTTCTGGAATCTCTTTAGAGGGTGAGATTCTGTATGAAAATGGGTCTCCTTTTGGAAATGAGACCTTTTCTTTCCTCCTTTAGCATGAGAAGCTAGGGCTTGATATTCATCCCTTAACAGTATGGCTTCTCGGTTAGCCACTCTTGCTTCTTCTTGAACACATTCTTCATGTAGATTGTCAAATTCGAGTTTCTCTTTTCTTGCACAAATAGTTTGGATGAAGGCATACCAAGGTCTTGCGAGACCATTAAGAGTTGTCATGACGAGTTCATGTTCATCCAAGTTGTCTCCAATTGCTTCTAATTGTTCCTTGAATTGAGTAACCCTAGAGAAATAGTCTTGAACTATTTCTCCTTTCTACATCTTTGTATTCTTGAGTTGGGTTCTCAAGTTCATCTTCCAGTTGATGTTCTTTCCTTCATACACTCTGGTTAGGGAATCAAACATCTCTTATGGAGTATTCTTAGAAGACACTTGAGGGATCAAGTGTTATTTAATGGAATATGCAATTATTCTTTTGGCCCTAATCATATCCTTTTTGTACTTCTCTTTGGTTCTTCTTTGGGTTCCGATACATTTTCTTTTATGAATTTTGCAAGGTCATTCTCTTCAAGAATGAGTCCAATTCTGTACTTCCAGGAACATAAATTTTCCACACCTTCTAACTTGTCAACAAAGTTGGTGCTTGCATACATCTTGACTTTGAGCTAGGAAAATAACCAAAAAATTAAAGTGCTCAGAAAATGAATCTGAACTTACCAAGAGATGCGTTGGGCCGAGGCAAGTTGGCCAGAGTTGACTGTTTCCGAAAATTCCAAGATTTACCCCTTGAAACTTGACCTGCGCAAATCAGGACTGGTACTTCTAGTACTGGTTTTGGTTTCCTGGTTTTCTGGTACCAGTCAAAACTAGGGTTTGACTTTCCAGAGAGTCTGGCGACTGAAAAGGTGTGCTCAAGTTTCCAAAGGATGTGTTAGGGTAGGGCACACTTCCCTAGATATTTTTTATTCAGTAATTCCTCTCCAATAAAAAAACCCTAATTTCCTTGTACGACAACAATGACGCTTTTATATACCCAGTGAAAGGTGCTCTATTCAGTCAAGCTCTGACACCATGTTAATTTTAATGTTGTTATTAGGTTATTTTCAATTTACTAGAACATTCAATGCATTTCCAAAGAAACAACATAAAGATGATCACTGAAAGAAACATAATCACAAGGAACACAACATTTTATCCCGGGAAACCCTCATGGGGAAGAAAACCCAAAAAAAACTTCCTCAATAATAGATTTCCAATACAATGTCAAGACTAAGACCAAACCACCAAGAATAAACTAGGACTGAGCACGTGCCTCTCTTCTCCTTCTTCTTGCAACTGCAACTTCCTCCAAAAGATGCACACTATAAGTGTGAGTGAGTGAATGAACAAGTGAGGCGCCATCCTCACTTATCAATACTATTTGAGGAGGGGATAGGGTTATGTATCTCCACTTAGTAGGGTTGACTTCTTCCAAGAGTGGTTAAAACCACTTTATGAACCCGAGGGGCCGACTTTACAAATACCACCATATAAATATGGTTTGACCAATCCAAAAAATGGGATTTGGTCTTATACAAGACCCGACATGATCAATCGACAATAGAGGATTTTATCTATAATATAATACCTCAAATATAATTAGAATATTCTTCGAAGATACAATATTTCAACAACAAATACATGGTGGCACTGCACTTCTTGTATCTAGACAAGTTGTCTATGCACATATGTGACTCAATTGTCATACATTGTATAGTATTAACTAATTATTTGAAACAACAATGAAAACTTTAAAGGACAATTACCAATACTTTGGGATCAATTCTCACCAAAAAAGGGTACATGACATTTATTAATCTCAAGGATTTCATGTCTTTCTATTAGTGATTGAATCAATTTGTACAAGATTTGTGCAATTGTGATCTTAATAAAAGAGACTTTGTAATTTGCATCAATCAAAATACTACTACAATTTCAATGGAACAACAAACCATAAAACTATAAATACTTTTCTCTGAGAAAGTGCAAACATTATTATTGGTTATCTCTGGAGATGGAACGAACTACCAATTCCAATATCATCAATTGTAAACAAGAGGGGAGTGGTTAATTCTATGAATTATTTTCAAGTTAAAAACTCATTGCAATTATGAAATCGTTGATGGCACATAAGAAATCAAACACCAACATATGAAATTGTTAATGAAACTAACTATTGTTGTAGAATCTAAAATACTCTAGCAACAATGTAACACAAGCATTGTGTCCTGGATTGGTGAGCCCTTTCCAACTGATATCAAACCTTCAAAACTTACAGTAGCACGATTAAGATAACACCACGATATTTCAGAATGATGCTTGCATTAAAACATAGTATAAAATCACAACATATGCTCCATTACATAGATCGATTCTGAGTAATAACAACAGAGATCAAGAATTCTCTTGGCTCCAAAATAGACATCTACAGTATCACATATTCCAACTCTAAACTCTGATTACAGTGATGTATTACATACATATAGAAACCCTAAACAAAATGATAAGATTCTGCCCTGCAATCTTGTAAACTAGAATGATCGAAATGACAAAGGGAACAAACATATCAACCACATTTAGCTCTACACGATCTGTTTGGTAAACTTAGCAATCGAGATGAGATTCAAGGAATTCGGTTTTGATATTTTTCTATTCATATGAAAGAATGCATACGAATAACATTTTGTTCTCGTTTTGGAAGATTCCCCCATGAACTGCCTGAGCATAAGAAGGCGTTGACCCTGCGTTTGACCGAAGCTTGGTGCTCTCATGTAAGATCTAGAACTCGAGCCAAAGGACACAAACCATGTTGGGGACCAGATCTACAAAAACCATGTGCTCCTTTTCCTCCTAGGCACACTCATATAGGAAAATTTCCAAACCTAAGGGCTTGAACTCCATAGTTGGTGCAAGAAGTGAACTACAATTCTTCATAGGGAAACATTAGTTCCAAAAACTCATGAAAACCTATTAAAAACCTGGGAAATTAAATATGATAAGAAACTATTACCTCTTTAATGCTTGTTGCAAGGTTTTAGGCTTAGGAGCATGGATTTGTAGGATAATGGGGTTTAGTTTAGGTGTAGTAGTGGGAAAACAATGAGAAAATGGTGTTTAAAATATGGAAAAATTGGAGGTCAACAAGGCCCTAAAATACAACTTCTTAGAAACAATCTCAATGAAAAACAACATAGAACCACACCTCTCTACAAGGTCTTTGCAATTTGAGTTGGATATGTACACCATTAGAAGGTTTTGCGCATCGTGGATGGATCACATGGCCTTGACCATCATCAAAGAATGAAAACAAGTGCCTTAGGATCTTGTTGACGCTTCTATAGCTTAAGATCCTTGAAAAAGTTCTCAAACCAATACACAAGAACTTTGTTGGGGGTATTTGGCTTCCAAGTAGGATGTAAGTTCAATGAGTAGGTTTTATGCACTATAAATGGGTGTCAAGGCATAAATGTATTTTGGGGGGAAACAAAAAACTTAAGTCATAATTGAATCTTCTTGAGCTTAATCAACATGAATAACACCAATAAACCATGACACAAGCTATCTCCAAGGAGTCTTTGTTATATGGTTGGATATGGGTGTCATTAAAAGGTCTTGGTCAACATGGATGGATCTCAAGCCCTTGACCATAGTTGAGGGATTTAAACAAGAACCTCTAGCCTGAAACTTTGTTTCTTAGGATTAATAGCCATGGAAAAGTCCTTGAACCACTACATATGACCTCTATAGGGTATTAACCACCTCCAAGTGGGATATGAGCACCATGACTAGGTTAGTTGTGAACCAATAATGAGTCTCAAGATCTAACCAATGTCAGGGGAGGACAAGAATGGTCTTGTTTCTTAAATACAACTTCTTGGGTTGAATCTCTATGAAAAACACTTAAAACCCACAAAACATTCCCTCTCTTAGGGATCTTTTGAATATCAGTGGTTTACCAAGGGATATTAAGATGTTTCCAGTAAGACTAATGGATATTTGGGTCTTAACAATGGTCAAGGATGGATAAAAAGGGACACTAGGACCTTTTCATGGTATCTTTGGCCTCTAAGTGGGATATGGTTTCCATTAATTGATTTTGGGCAATAGTGATGGGTCTAGGGTCCTAGATCACATGGTCAAAAAGAAAAATAAGGGCCTTACATTAGGAGAATGAAACTTCTAGGCCTCAAGCACTATGAACAAGGCCTCCAACTACACCACATGCCTTTTATGTGGGGTCTTTCACCTCCAAGTGGTTTTTTGCAAATGGGATGGGTCAGGGGCATTGAATATGGTTGGGAGAGGAAATGAGGGCATATGCCCTTAAACGAAGGTTTTAGTGCTAAAGATTTTATTTTGAAACATGCCAGAATGAGGAATTTTTTTAAGTTTTAAAAGCTTTTGAAAATGAAACAATACATATAGATGCTTAAGAAAAATATAAATAACAACAATGGCACGCACACCATATATAGATATTTACCCCAAAAACCCTTAATTAAGAAAAATAACCTGATTTAGATCCCCAACTCTATCTTCTTCATTGTCAACTTAACCATTCACAATAAAACATCTAGGTATTATGCATCATCCAAAACCTTAATTCACTAACCCAAATTAGATTACAACCCTAATACCTTAACCTTGATTAGATTGCAATGGATCGAAAAAACACACTAAAAAAATGCTCGTGGATGAGTGTACAATTCACATGGTCTAGCTAACACCTCCTGCATAAGTGCACAATCTACATGCAAATAATATAACACATCTCCGAGAAGTTTTACATGGTTATTATTTTAAGTAAAAATAATGCATATCCATTCCTATGAATTTAGAAAAAAGGGCAGGATTGTCCATTTTCTTCTACATGTTAGATGAGTTGGATGCTTTGTTTTTAGCTTTGAAGTGAAAAAAATGTTGGGTAGAGATGCATAAAAAAAAAGCACACTCATTTTTCCATCTCCCAATTATTATCTCTATGTTTGATGAGGTTTTTAAATATGGTCCACATATTCATTCCCGATGAAACTTGACACACCTATAGAGTTCTATATACAGATTCCACACACACACATTACTTTCTATTTTTAGTTAATTTTTATTTTATATAGATCATAATTCTAAAATACATAGGTCTTTTTCCCTTGTATAGGGTGTCATGGATGCACTCAAGAGTGGAAGTAGACACATGTCCTTTTGAGGGACAGATGGCAACATGACCCCATCAAGGTTCAACATGAGAAAGGAGGAGAAGGTATGTCGAAGGCCATTATTGTTTGTCCCTTCTATCTAACGACCATCTCTCCACCTTGCATGAAAATTAAACCCCATCTCGCAAGAATGATGAATTTGCATGGGTAAGGGATGCATTCTAGTAGAAATATAAAGAGGAAGTCTACTTGAGTTGATGGGCTTCATGGAAGGTCGGTAGTTTATAGGTCCCTTCTGTGATTCCTTTATGTTTTTTTAGTATTTCTTGGTAAATATTGGATCTCCTTGTGAATAGTCAAGACAGATAAAGCCTAGTAATTATATTTCTTACCCCATCCAAGCCATATCCATTTGAATTTTGAGGTTGGAGAGGTGGGGGAGAAG
>JZKD02S1674993.1:351816-367294 GCA_000966675.3 Picea glauca
TTTCTGCACATCCCCTCTCAGCAGTTCTGTAATATAAATTCATAATGTTATTTACATTTTCATCATGCTTTTAGCATGGTAATTCTTGTATTAGGATTAATTACAAATTTGGGGGGGGGAAACAGGGTGTTACAGAATGTGCATTGGGAAGGGTGTGAATGTGGCGAGGATTGAAGAGAGCGATAAATTTTTTGAAACTTTTGTGAACCCGGGTATAGTGAATTTTGTGAGTTCCAGGAGTTCGGGGTCGAAATATAAATCTTGGAAGTGTTGGGTGCAAAATGTATATCACGGAAGTGTTGGGTGCAATATGTATATCACAGAACACGGGGCACGCTAGGTCGAGACCCCACGATGAGATAATTGTCTAAGTGTTGAAAGGGATGGCGATCGGTTGGGCTCATGATGTGACGATACAGATGGAGATGGGGATCTGGAAATCCACTAACCTAGGAACCCACCACCAATCCAAGAGCTCGAGAAAGTCAGGTTCAAGTTTAAAGAGATTTTGTTTATATTTATTTAAAATGTATTCATATTAATGTATCTTAATAAATTATGTGGTCCAAATGTAAACCATGTTCCAATTTGAAGGGTGTTTTCAACTCACAAATTTTTCTCAAACCCATAAGCAATAGAAGAAAAATATATGACTTAACATTTTGTATATGGAAGCATATTCTGAAATATAGGAAGTTGCAATATATGCACAATATTAAACAAGAACATGACCCCAACATGTACAGGGAAATGAGTTAATTTTAAAAAGAAATACAAAATTCAAAAAACAACACCAAACATTGAAGATCACCATAGAACAACCTCAAATATTTTATATTCAGATAAACTGGGTTACAAAATACATTTGAGAATATTTCCCAAAATAGTTGTCTTGGAATTTGTAAAAAAATATATAGTTTAGTACATATTCTATGAAATATAAATGGGTTTGCCATAATGACTGGGATTGGGACTCCTGCAGACTACAAAGCAAAGATGTAAAATAATTGAGTTTGTAGAAAGAATAAATTTGGCAATGGAAAAAAACAAGACCTGGCAAGAAGAAAGAGAAAATTGTCAGTCCTCGGTTAAAGCTTTGTTAGAGTCACTGGATGAAAACATCAACAAAGACAAAATAATGTGATCAGTATCAACTTACTATGATGGTGTCCCATGCCTTGCCATTTTCTCGTTGATGTCCTTTGATGGCTTTCCTCAACAGTTATGGGAACCGTGTGAAGCATCCTTTTCCCTTCATTGGTAATCTTGTCGACATCCTTTTTGAACCAGTCTTCGATGTAGCATCATGGGCACCACGTTGATTTCATGCTGGATTTTTATATTGAAGAATTCACTTTCCAAGTCTCTTATATCAATAAAGAGGTTGTACAATGCTTCTTGAATATCTTGGTTTTTAATCGAATAACCGACTAGCCAGTTTTTCACGTCATCTTCACCATGTTCAAGAATGCCATAGAAATTTTCAAATGATAGTATTTTATAGATATGAACTTGATAATCAAATGCTTGCTTGGTTAAACATAATGAGTTGAATATCAATTTCGGGTCTTGGACTTCATTGGTGCTGCCAGCTAGATCTATCTCAGTTAGCTTCTTGAATAGTTTGTATCTTCTATATATGGCATGGCTACATCCTTTAACGATACCATTCAGGTGTTTTACCTTTTATTTCCAGCATGCATGTAATTGGTCTATTCGATCCGGGGAAGGGAGATCCTCCTCTCTTCTTCTGAATTTCATCATACCAATAACTTTAACACCAAATTGTACAACTACATCGAGGTAGAAACCTTGCTCGTTCTTGAGATCTGCTTGCAGATACTCATGAAAATCATGTGCTCTTGTTCCAAAAGAGACCATACTCTTTGACATCTCCCAAGCTTTTGTTATTAATTCCATTCTTCTCTTTATATTATTTTCCACATAGCCTCGGGATGATGTGAGAAGGCTTGTTGATCCTTTTAACTTTGTCACAAGTGCTGTGGGTCCAATCATTGCCAAAGAAGTAGAAAACAGTGGAAGACGCATTAGAGCTCCCTCCAATTCTTTGATTCGCTCCTTTAACATGATGTTTTCTGCTTCAAGGCTGCTAATAGAGTTGTCTAGAGAATCTCCAGTTCCTCAGTGTACATGGGAGATCTGGGAAGGGCCCATGTTCCGTAGGTTTATCTCTGGACGATATTTCTCTTTCTTATTCTTTGCATCTCTCTTTTCAATAACCATTTTTTTGGATTCGATGTCAAAAACAATGCTCTAAAATGCAAAAGACTCTTCTCCATCCAAGGTATCGGTCCCAATTATTTCCATCTCAGGATTATAAGAAGCAGTGCTCTCTAGTTGGTTGTCGTCAGGGAACATTTTGTCAATGTCAATTTCTAGTTCCATATCTTCGAGGGAGAGATCGTGGATATCAATTTCTCCCCTCGGTCCCTCATGTTCTTGCACTATTGTTTTCCGTTTTTTGCTCAGGGAAAGTTTGTGAGAACTTTCAATTTTGTAGGAGGGAGCGTTCTTATCTCCTCCTCTGCATGAAGAACTGTGTGTGACTTTCTTGCTTGGGTAGGCCGTTGGAGTATTTCTCTGAGATGTTGTAGCTTGAGTGTGGCGGTCGGGGATTGGGCACTTTTCTCACACGGGCTTTTTCGTTTCTACTTGTATGAATCATTGGTGTTGAGTATTGTCTCGAGGTTGTCGGTGTCACGAGAAGGACTTCCTGAGGCATTATCTTCATCTTCATTCAGGATAGTGTTAGTGATAGAACTGTTGAAATCGACAACCAATAGGTGTTCTACAAAAATACCATCAGGGTCGAACCCTTTTACTTTTTCAGCACATTTCAAATTGAAGCTACGGAAGTCGCCCGCGAAACCATCAATCTTGTTCATATTCCTGACCATGAAATCCCTGACTTTCCAAGTCAAAGAGATGAATTGACTTTTTCTCTTTTCATGGAAAAAATGAAACCAATAGGTGTATTGCCTTGTTATTTCAACAAAAAACATTGTACCAGATATGTGACATGGAAGGAAGCAAGGATTTTGTTTGGACCCAAAAATCCTTATAACATTGTACCAGATATGCATCCCTGCCAACTGTCTTTCCTCCACGTCGTGCCTCTTTCCCAAAATGGGCTTGTGCCCAACATCAAGCTTCTTAATCAATCCTTTGAAAAGTATTTGAAAATGAGAGTTTTTTTCCACCAATCAAACTTGCCCAAAATCATCCTCCGCGACATTTTGGACCCAAAGTTATGTTTTCCAGTAGTGGATATTTTATTCCAAGTCCTCCATGGGATTTGCGTGCCCTTGCAGTTTTCCAATTGACCACATGAAATATTTTTTTATTTGTCTCTCCTCCTTGCCAACATGAATTTTATTATCTCTTAAGCCAGATCCTTTTTAATTCCAGACAGAGCGAGCAAGGAAGAGAATTGAAACATTGGTAGAGCCAAAAGGACTACTCTCACCAATATTAACATATCGACATGATTCAACCAATGTGCCCCCCAAATTGAAATTTTTTCCTTGATTTTGGAGAAAATGACAGACCACTCAGTCGAAGAGAGAGAATTAAGGAAAATGGGGATCCTCAAATATTTAAAGGACCTCCAATTCACCATGAAGGAGAATTGGATGACCCTAGAGATGATAGAAAAAAAAAAAGCGAGCACTTGTATTCCAGGCATACATCTGACGTTTGTTATTGTTTACTAGTCCCCATGAGACTTCTATAAATTGATATAACATCTATTTGAAGCGTGCAACCATGACCAAAGAAGCCCCACCTAGTAAAAGGATGTCACATGTGAACTGATAATGGTTTATCCTCTTGACACCCCGAACAATTCTAAGACCAAGAATCTTTTCAATCCTCTACTCATGTTCTAATATTCTACCAAGTGCTTATGCCATTATAATGTACTAAAGGGGAGACAACGAACATCCTTTCCTAATACCTCTAGAAGAATTAAATAAATTTGTTGGAGGATCGTTTATCAAAGGAGAAATCTAGCGGCTAGTTATACAAGCTTCAATCCACCAAATAAAGGTTGGGATGAAACCAAATTTATGCAGGACTGCAAGAAGAAAGCTATGCCTAACTCTTCCAAAATCATTTTTCATGTCTATAGTTATGACCATTCCCTTCTCCCATCTGACTTTGTTGGAATGTATTGCTTCCTGGACCAATACTATGTTATCCCAATTCTGTCTTATGGCCAAAAACCCTATTTGATTAGGTGAGATGAGTTTATGAAGAACCTTCTAAAGCCTAGATGTGATGATTTTGGACTTAATCTTGTAGGAAGCATTGCAAAGAGAAATGGGCACGAAACTAGAGAATGATACAACATTCCTTTCTTTAGGAATTAGAGCAAGGAAGGTTGAATTTGTTGCACCCTCTATTCTTGTTGATCTCTGGACATATTGAATCGTTCAAATCAAATAAAATTTTATAGAAATGAGCATTGAATCCATCTAGCCTTGGCGCTTTGTCCGAATCAAACTGTAAAATTGCTTCTAAAATTTCCTCCTATGTTACCTATCTAGTAAGATTTGTGTTTTCCTCTTCTTGGACTAGGTGAGGGATGAAGAGTGATTTATCCCTTTGATTTACATCAACTTGCCCTGATTCAATATGTAGGTCCTCATAGTGACTAAAATATGCTTGTTTAATGTCCTCAAAAGAAGTGAGTGTAACTCCTTCTTCCGTTTTAATCTCTTCCACATTGTTTCTTCCTCTTCTAACCTTGCATTGTCGATGGTGTTTATTTTTTTTAAATGAAAATTCGTTAGTTATTTAAATGGTGTTTAGCTTTTGTCATGTATGACAGTTTTATATCATTCAATGGAAACATTTAAATTAAGTGTCTTCTTCAAGAGTCATTATACAATGATATCAATGAGAAATAAGCTATATATATAGCTAGCATCAATATCAATGTTTTATTGCATTTCTTGGAAATGGAACAATAACATTTGTGAGTTTTTGGTAGGCTTTATTCAATGGTGATCCATATATCATAGTTGCAAATAGGCTATGAGACCCCCTTGTTTATAAGACCAAGGAGGAAACACATGTTCTTAACCATTAGGCTCAATAAAACCTATTATATATTATATAAAAAATAAAATAAATTTACATACCATATAATAGTTAAAAATCAATAGGAAATAAATATAATAAACAATTTAAATCCATAACATTTGTTTATGGAAAACCCTAAAACCAAATCCCCACAATCTCTACAAATATAAACTTTTCTTTCAAAATTTTATACATAAAAAATTATTTATAAATTTAATCTATTTCCATGATGGATAATCTACATAAATAAAATAAACCTAAACTTATTATTATTTACATTACTTATACTACAACCATATAAACAAGTGTTGCATAAGAGCTTAGTCTCTGCCATACATGTTTGCAAATGAGAATAATTGGAAGGATTGAAAATGAAAATAATAATGAATTAAGTTTTAATAAAACCAAGATAATATTTGGAAGGATTGGAAATGGAAATAATAATGACTTAAGTTTTAATAAAACCATGAAATATGACTGTGACTTAGCATGAAAAACAAAGTCACATAGTGGTCTTTCAACTGCAATATGTTCTTTTGTTCGTCTATCTTCGCAAATTTAAGAAGATAAGCAACCAAAGATCCCACAGATACAACCCTATAAAATGCAGAAGCTTGGAAACTACAACATTGTTGGGATGTTGTTGATTTCCTTTGATGGACCCCCAAAATTCGTCAGCCATAGGTTATAATCTACCGGAAGCTATAAAACTAAACAAATTGTATTGACTCAAAATTTCGAGCTGAATTTTTAAAATAACTGGTTGGCGCAGATTTTCACTTATACAAAGTAAAAAAAATCCTAAAATCCTAATCTTCGCTAGAAATTGTACATAGAGATTTTAGACTAATCATCATCGTATCTCCATACGAAGCTTTTCAACGTATATGACAAGAGTGGAGAAGCCTGAACAAACTCTTCCGTATTTCCGAGTTACAAACAAAAAAGTTTTGGTAGTTATGAGTTACAAACAGAAAAGTCGGAGATTGAAGAAGATCAAATAAGTTGTAATAGCAACATTGACGGTGGATTTTCACCAACGAAATCATGTCCAATTAAGTGCGTTGATTCCATCAAAACTCAAACCAAAGAAACACAAACCAGCTCGGTTTGGCCAATGGCCAATTAAGCGCACACAATAAGGGCATTACAATTTACAACAGTCATAGAATTTTAGGGATCCCAAAATAGATCACAAAAGCAAAGGAAAAATTCCATCAAAACTCAACCAAAGAAAACACAAACCAGCTCATTCCCAGACAGAGAAATTCTATAAAAGCAGAGAAAAGGAATGGTGCATACCCGTTCTTGTTGACCACTAAAATAAGATATCATGTGTTCATTGGAGTCTTGTCCTTGCTTGTTTTTGGAATGTTTCCCTGCAACAATTTCCAACATACATTAATATCATCTCATCAACAATTGTTAACAATAAAAGTCCAAAAACAATTCAATATTAACGAGAATAGACTGATCACGAACTGCAGCAGGAAGGCCTCCCAGGATGAATTTTACTTCTCCTTTCACAAATATATTAGACGCACATTTCATCAATAATGTACAGAAAATGAGTAGTTGCTTGTTGGGGCTTCTTGTTACTGCCATTAAAACTAATTTGAGGAATACATACCTCAAGCAAGATTGTTTTTTTTTTTTAAGTTTACATCAAATTTCATCTAGCTTACATCAAATTTTGGGTTTGCCTCTATCCTATGCAGTTTCTTTTTCGAGCGAGTTCCAGGTCTGGAACCTAGAGTCGAGATTCTTCCTAGAGGACCTCGTGATCCAGCCATGGCACAGTGGACCGAGGTAATGAGGCGGAAGGGGGGAGGTAGGGTTCTGACGCCCTACAACGAGGACTTCTTCTACTGGTGGCGGTGACAGGTCATCGCTCTAGATGACTATCCCTATAAGGGGATCGACTTCAGAGGAGATCCAAACATGCCACTCCAACCAGGAACCGCCTATGGTGACATAGGTATGTCAAAAGTTTTTACATATTTCATTTTTTTGTATTTTTGTATAATTAGGACAAAAATGTTTTTGGATGGTGCTTAAGTATTGGCTAGACATTTGTGTGCTGCAGACGTGGATCCACGGTGGCTAGAGGGTTTCCCTCGACATCGACGGAGGAACCGGGGAGACGAGGTGGCAGGAGGAGAAGCCAAGAGGGTCCTACAAAACGTGCAGGGAAACCTGTCGCGTTTGACTCATAGGATACCCATGGTTCAAGTAGAGGATTTGCCTGAAGCCATGCAGCGACAAGTGGTTGGTGTACCCAGGGTGTGGGTACGACTCTTTCGGAGTCTTGCAAACGTCATGGTTTGCTACCATGACACACATCCGGCACCACAGGCGTAGATGTCGTGGGATATTATAATACCAATTGTATATGTGTATTGAGGGTGTTAGCCCCATTTTGTACTATAAACACCATATTTTTTGAAATATATAAAAGAGGATCTTCGGCTTTACTTATATTTTACAATGTATACATTGATTAGATGGTTTTCTTTGCTTTTAATTATGTGACAAATGTCAATCTAAAACAAAATTAGCATAAGCATCGGATACATGATTAGAGCTCCTAGGAATATGATAAATAAAATCACATTGTTGTTCTAAAAGATGTACCCGTAGGAATCGTCAGAGTAACGTAGGATCGCGCACGTGGTAACATTAGTTCAAATGACGTACTACTAATTGGGAATCCAGGTGAACTTCTAATGAACGAATGCCATATGAGATAGCATCGTGCAAAATTTCTATAACGGTGCTATATTCGGCCACATTATTCATGGATGGCCCTAGGCATACACCCCCTGAAGACACCAGTAGACACTCGGGTGAGTAAACCACTCAAGCGACGGACACCAACTTCTGTGTGTGATGACTGGCCCTGTCTATGAATCCTAGGTAGACTAAAGAGTCCGTTGACATCTGTCAACCAAGTGAAAACTCAATAAGAAATCCGAAGACGGAAAAGAAAAGAGATATATACACTAAATTACATTAATATATAGAGAGTTTCGCTCAAGCCTGGGGCTCAAGCGTAATATATTTTCAAGTAGATCCCATTTCTAGGCTCGACCAACTTATTCCCTTCATAATCTTCTAACTCATGGGCTCATTTTTCTAGAACACGTCGCATGATGTAAGGACTATGCCACATGGGTTTAAACTTGACTGCCCCCAGCGGTTCTTTGGCTTGATCATACAAGAGGACCAAGTCACCCTTAGCGTACAACCGAAGACAGATAGAGTTATCATATTGGACCTTAACACGTCTTTTATTCACCTCGATAGTCGTAGAGGTGTCTCGATGCTGCTCATTGAGACTCTCTAGGTGTACAAGGCGTCGCTCGAGATCGGAAGTGTCAGGTAGGAGCATGACTGCCAATTTAAGAGAAGGGATTATGTGTTCAATAGGTAAAATCAACTCCACACGGTGTACTAACTGGAAAGGGGAAAATCCGGTGGCAATCTTGACCGAGGTTTCATATGCCCACAGTGCAGGATATAGCATGATGTGTCAGTCAAACTTACTCTGACTAACAGTTTTTTGCAAAATGGTCTTGCGAGTATTGTTGACGGCCTCTACTTGTCCATTTTCCTGGGGGTAATAAGGAAAAGAATGACCATGTCTAAACCCTAGCTTAGCTGCTAGTTAGTCCATCATTTCATTTTGAAAGTGACTTCCATGATCAGTGACAATATCACTCGGGCGATAATTTGATTGAAAACGAAAAGCGTTGCAGTCTTCCCATCGGATTTAACTATAGGAATGACCTCGACCCACTTACTAAAGTAGTTGATGGCCACGATAATGTGTTGATGCCCCCAAGACAAAGTTGGGTTGCAATCAACGAAGTCCACCCCCCACTTGGTGAAGGGACCGACGATAATGACTAGGTGAAGAGGGGTTGGATACGAGCGCATTTTTCGAGTGAACACCTAGCAGGGGTGACACTTCTTAACCACTTCAATAAAATCTTTAAATATAGTAGGCCAAAAATAACCGGATCGCAAAAATGTTTGGGTTGTCGCAAGCCCAGATAAATGACCACCACAAGCCCCATTGTGGCAATTGTTCAGAATAGACTCAGCTTCTCCGTGAGTTAAACAATGACGTAAGATATCATTTATTCCTCGACGATACAAAGTGTCACCAATGATAATATATTTCTTAGCTTGATATCTTATATGTCGTCGGTCATCTCGTGAGAGATGGTGAGAGAACTTCAAGGTTTGAAGATAGAGAACAATGTCTCCATACCAGGGGTCAGACGACGAGACAAGAAAAATGTGTTCGTCCGCAAACAAATCAACATGGACAACATCCTCATCTAATCGTGGAAATTCAGATAATAGCTTTGCGAAGACTAGGGATTTCTTGGATTTCACAAAAGAAAAATCGAGATCAAACTCTTGTACACTGACAATCCATTTATTATATTTTCCCCCTATAATACACCTGGTAAGGATGTATTGAAATAGATTGACATCTTCAACCACAATAGTCTCGCAAAGTAATATATAGTAACGCAAACGTTGTACTACGTGAACGGAAACCAAAGATAGCTTTTCAACGTGAGAGTAATTAAGTTCGGGACCGACTAAAGTTTGACTTAGATAGTAGATGAAGTGCTCATGGAGCTCATCATCTTCCTGAACCAGAACCATACCAATCGTATCCTTGGACGCGGCGATATAAAGCAAGCAATCTCTACTCTAGTCGAGAGGCTTCAGCAGAGGCATCGACACCAAAGCTTTCTTCAAGGCATCGAAGGACTCTTGGGCTTGCTCATCCCAGATAAAAGGGGTGTCCTTCTTCAAAAGATGCATGAAACCTTTAGTGATAGTGGCATAGTTCACTATAAACCTACGAAGAAAGTTAGCTTTCCCCTATAAACCCTGAAGTTGTCTAATTGTGCACAGGGGAGACAACCGAAGTATTGTCTCAACCTTAAGTGGATCTACCATGATCTCGGTCCCAGAAACTAGAAAACCCAAAAGACGACCAGACTTAACGCAAAATATGCACTTGTGAGGGTTCAACCAGATTCTATAATAATGACATCTTTCAAAAACAAGGCTAAGGTGTGTAATGTGATTCGCTCTCTTGTGAGAGTGTGCAGCAAGATCATCAAGGTAAGCTTCGACTATGTTCTTAAGATCATGAAAAGTGAAAGTCATGGTACGTTGAAAGGTTGCTCCAGGAATTTTAAGGCCGAAAGGCATTTTCCGGTATGCAAAAGTACCCCAAGGACAAATAAATCTCATCTTGTGTTGATCCTCGAGTTTGATTTGAATATGATTATACCCTGAAAATCCATCCATAAAAGAAAATATTTTGTTTCCCGCACACTCGTCGAGAATCTAGTCGATGAAAGGTGTGTGAAAGTTGTCTTTTGGATAGGCCTTGTTCAGGTCACGAAAGTCCATACATACATGGAGCGTTCCTTGCTTATTATCTATAGAAACGGGGTTGGATACCCATTCAATCAAGGGAACCAGGTAGATGAAGCTAGCATTAAGCAACTTGTCCACCTCTACCTTAATAGGAGGGGTCTTTCAAGGGTTTACAGCTCTATGACGTTGTCGAACAAGTTTAGCATCCAGATAAGTCCTAATCTCATATTCGACAATACAGGGGTCGATCCCTGGAATCTCTTCATAGGACCAAGAAAATATGTCTCAGAATTCCTTGAAGATCTCGGTGTAGATCATGATTTCCTCTGGTGAAAAATCTGCACAGATATTTACATTTTCAACCTTACCAAGGGTATGAGAGATTTCGATCATGATGGTAGGAGAAATTCTCTCCATATTTCCTTCGGCATAAATTTTGTGCATATCAAGTGGAACCACAACGTGACCAACTATCTCACTCAAAGTAGATCGAAAGTCATATTCTTTGATTCTTTCAAGCTCTGGGGAAAAAATAAGAGCGGTGATGCATATCATCCCAAGGTTTGTCGGAACCATTCATGGCTTCAATGATGGCTTTGTCCGAAGGTAGAGTCCCATCGAGACAATCATGTGAAAAAGAAAACAAAGTGGCCCACATGGGCCTAGACATGAGATCCTCCTCATCCGTCAGCGAGGGAATAGGATCAGGATCGGTGGAAGAGTCGAGAACAGCTTGATACACAATATATGTTGTTGATAGTGGCATGGCCATCCCAACATGCGACTGGCCTTCAGAAGACGAATTCAGGGAAGGTAGGGTCCACAGATCACTAAAATAAGATGTGCAGAAAGGAATGGACCTCCCTGTCAAGACGAGACTACTAGACATGGAATAAACATGATGGCTCGACACTGGGAAGTCAAAAGCACCCATGAGGAAAGAATACATTCCGACGTCGATTTTCTCAGTTGTCGACTGAGAATTGTCGATCACAAGGATCAACGGTCCAAGAGATGTGTTAGGACTAGAGCATGCAAAGGATAATTGATCGATCATCATGATCTTCCCTTCATGAGGAAAGAAAAGAGTACAGAAGACGGATGACACGACAACGATCATAGCATAAGTCCAATTGCAACCTAGTACCATGTTATAATCAAGAGGCACATCAACTACCTCTACCCCCACCTCTATCGTCTTCCCACCTAACTGGACCGGAAAGGCAGAGAAAATACGGTGAGGGCGGAAGGAATGACCATCAAAAGTAGTCAACATGTTCGATGACTTAGAAAGAGTTGGAGAACTGAGAGCTTTCCAACATACCAAGGACATCACACACGTAGCAGTGCCTTCATCAACAACCACATATTTGATGGTATACTTTGAGTACTCCACGTGGATTTGGAAAGACACGTGGTAAGGCAAGAAAGGCTTAACATCAGTGATGTCAAACTTGATTACTTTTGAGCCTATGGGTTCTAGAGCTCCTAAAGTAGAGAGTAATGCATTCCTATATGATGGACATGTCTGGAGTACCTCCAAAGCCGACATCGCACAAGGGGTATGACCCAAGTCCTCAACAATAGAGTAGTTCTAGGTGGCTCTAGGATTATGGGTAAAGCGCTTGAGTACCCCTTTCGGAATACGAGGTGGTGGATCTGGTTTCTCAATCTATAAATTCATCTCCAGAGGAGGAGGAGGATATTCTAGACCAGGAATAGTTTGTTTAGAACTATAATCTCAAGATCGAGTGGCTACATTAATTTTTGCATCGACCATATTGATACATAAACGGTCGTCATCTTCTAGCTGCTGGTTTTGACCTCCACCAGCCACATTTTCAGTGTTTGAGGAACTCGAGGCTAAGTGTTGATTATGTGGGAATGGATTCATCAGCACGGTGGGCGATTGAGCTAATAGCCTCGCAGCTTCTGCAAGTTTGGGGCATAAATAGTTAAGGTGATCATCGATTCAAATCTTACAGGGAAACTTCACCTTACGTCTTTCTCGTTTTCCCTCTCCAACATTATTACCCATCTTCTCATTATTATTATTGTCCTTGGGTTTATTACCATTTTTCTCACCCTTGCGGTTATTACGCACTTTCTTCTTATTCCCTCCTGGTTGTTGGTTACCATTCGGGTTGGTAGACAATTGCACGGAGTGTACATCCATCGACTGAGTGGGGTTAGAAGACACAGACGAAGTTGGTCCTCCTACATACTGGCTTAGAGACAATTCTTTCATCTGGCTTGTCACTGAGTCTGTGGACTTTACATTGGCGGCACCTACAATGCCATCGGCATGAGGTCTGATATTTTGTCTCGGGTCGTAAGCTAACCGCGATGCTTCTGGAAGAAGGTGATATAACATCCCAGACTGAGTGTATATCAAGTCTAACTGTTGGGCTCTAAAGATTGCTTCTTCCTCAGTGGTGACCCCGGAAGTAGCAACATCCTTCGAGATAGGAGGGTGCAAAGACTTAAGAAACCATCCTAAAAGAAAATCTAGGGGTATAGGGGTCTTAATCAACCTCTTCTATCTACGCAACTCCTAGATATGGTCTGAGATATGAGTGGCAGTATCCTAGCGTAAAGTAGACAACAGTTCTAGGCCATCATCATAGCGAATGGGCAACTGGAAGTGATTAAGAAAGACCATCACCAACTTATTAAAAGTCCCATATGCCCCCCTAGGTATCTCAATGTACCATTTCACAACAACTCCGATGAGGGTGCGTTGAAATAATCTCAAATGAATAGAATTGTCATTAAGGGATTTTGATGAGCACCAAAGGTGAAAGGTAGTGACGTGATCACCAGGATCCTTGCCATTATTACCCTCGAACTTTGAGATGTCCAAAGAAAGTTTGGTGGGGACGGGGGGCCATGTAGGATCGTGACTCACAGGGTCATTCATTAACTTAGACAAATCTGGCAGATTAAGCATGGCCAAAAAAGGGAGACGGGGTTGCAACATCTGGCCCCAACCTCCTGGGAAAGATTGTGCTTGTGGGTTTGCAGGCCATCCAGGGTTCCAGTAAACACCATGGCCCTATCTGGCATTATAATGCCCTCCTCTGGGCTGATTCATATAAGGTTGGTTGGGCGTCATTCCAAAAGGAATATTCTATTGAGGGTTATAGAAATTTCCCCCAGACGGATTGGATCCAGGTTGGGGGTTGCCCAAAGTGTGCAACTGACCTCCTCCAGGTTGGAATCTGGAGGATAGAGGTAGATTCGTCATGCAAAAAGTATTGGTCAGAATCTGCATCGATGAGGTAGGGTTGTAGGACGAAACTTGAGTCAAAGCTTGTCTGCCAGGTTGGTTGCTCCACCCAAAAGTAAGAGGATTGGACCCAGGGTTAAAAGCAGGAACGCCTCCCATATTAGGAGTCATTTGAGGGATTTCAGATCCACCAAAAAAAAAAGGAGTGTAGCGAGATGTACTTCCCCCAAGACCAATGCTAGCATTAAGGCCAGCTGTTGGGATGGGGTTCGAAAACTACAAAGTGAAGTTGGGCATACCATAAGAAAAGGGACTAGAATCCATAAGGATAGACTAAACATTATAGCCTTGTGAGTGGCCAAGAGACCCAAAGGGATTCGAGGTGGTGGATTGAGCATTTACTATAGGTCAGGCCATAGAAATGATAGGTGCCTCCAGCACTACAACCATAGAGGTTGTAGGAGTCGAAGGGGTGCCATTAACTATAGTGGGTATTGGAGTCGAAGGGCTCCCAGAATTATGAAGACTAGGTTCAGTACTCATCCTTGTAGAATCACAAGTTTGAACGGTGGATGTATGTGTACCACGTATAATAACTCTACACCTTTTAGAAGGCAAGGACACGTAATCCGGTGGTAATTGTAACAAGAGATGGGACCGATGGGGAGGTTGGTCTGACTCCACGATGACTTAAGACTCTAAAGATAAAAAATATATCATAAGGCCAACTAGTAATCAAAGAGAACACCAAAAGTCAAACGGCCAATATGCATGCAAACGGGGTAAAGTGGCTGAGTGGCCTCCCTCCCTAAAGAAGGTATGTCTCATTCAAGAGGGGCCTAAGACTCCCTGCTAAATATCGGAGGTAATGTTGTCGCAAGAGTTGACTCTAGGCTGTAAAAGAGCCAAGCCTGAGCACATTTTAAAAGAAATAAATCTTGTTGATTGATCAGTCATAGGAGGCTTCTAGAACTAGGTCGAAAATAGTCATTCCATTCATTTATAGATCAAAAACGAAAAGGCATGACATCGTTTGTCTAACTCATTTTAAAATCATGAGGATGGATAGAAGATAGGGGATGAACAAAACTGAAAGAAAAAGCCAAGTATCTAGTCTTCCTTTCAATAGAAGAAATAACACCAAACTTCAAATATCTGAACACAGGTCTTGTCTCACTCATAGAAAGACAGAGGAAAGGCTATGAACAAATAAAACTTGTAAATAAGGCAAAACAATTAAGATGCAGGTCTTGTTGTACTCACGGAAAAACAGAGGAAAAACTGCACTTTAATGAATGCTTTAAATTAGCTACAGCAGAGGTATTACTGAATTGTAACCATTACAAGCTGAAATAATGAATGGAAGGAAGAAAGAACAGTGATGAAAACTTCAGAAACAATAATACAGGAAAAAGACAGAATTAGACAGTGACAAGGTATAGAATCTCTTGGCACTCTGTTCTATATTTGCTGAAAAAGAATGCATTACAAACCTGTTGACAGGCGAAACTGACCGTCCGTCAATTGGGAGAGTGGAACCGGTCTGGGGTTGTCTAAATAACCCAAGCCGTTTGGTATGGACCACCCTGACGAGTATAACGGCTCCGTTGGCTGCTCTGAGGTCTCATAAGGAAACCAAAGAGAAAGTGATCCGAGCTAAATGATTTAAACTAAGGAAACTAGAAACTAATAAAACTAACTAAAACTAACTATACTAATCTAACTATAAAC
>JZKD02S1674993.1:396103-408224 GCA_000966675.3 Picea glauca
AAAATATCAGGGAATCCAGTACTAGGATAACCATTCAAATGCCAACCCATTCTTCTAGAAGATTCCCTTCTAGAAGCTTCGAGAATTCATCTTTTTCCTTGATTTAGGAAGAGTTCGCACCCTAGTAGTTCAACACAGTGCGAGAAGTTCGCACCCTGGCTTAAGGAAGCCTGCGAGAATGGGTCATTCTCGCAACCAAATATACTAGCAGCCTGCGAACTTGCTTCAAAAATGAGTTTTCTTGGAAGAGATGAAAGTAACTTTTCTCAGGTAAAAGTTCTTATGAAGAGCCTGAGTACACCATCATCAATACATCATCACGACGACCAAAATCATGGGTAACAAAACCCCTTTACAACAAATCTAGCCTTGTACCGCTTTTTTCCTCCATCTTCTTCTTTCAACTTGTAAACTCATTTATTCTACAATGTTTTTTTTCCTGCAGGAAACTGAACCAAGTCCCAAGTTTGGTTATTTACCAAGGAATCCATTTCCTCTTTCATGCCTTGCTCCCACTTCTTTTTAGTGTCTACCTGCATTGTCTCTTCAAAACATTCTGGTTCACCAAAATCAATCAACAATAAATAATACAGTGAAGGAGAGTATCATTCAGGGGGTCTACTTAACCTAGTATATCTTCTAACAACACTTGCAGGAGTTTGAGGAACTTGTTGCTCTTGTTGTTGTACATTTTGATTTTCTGGTACCTTTGGAAAAAAAAAATTAGTGATCTCATCAAGCACTATGTATTCTGGTTTTTATTTTTCTTATATCTTTCCCTGCAATTGATCTTTGTAAATGACCTTCTCATTGAATATGACATCTCTACTCCTAATTATTTTATGATTTTCATAATCCCATAAGCGATAACCAAAATCATTAACATCGTATCTAATAAAGGTACACTTCTTGGATTTTGCCTCAAGCTTTGTTCTATTTTCTTTATCAATATGGACAAATGCTTCACAATCGAAAGTCTTCAAAAATGAATAGTTTACCTTTTTACCTATCAATGCCTCTTCCAGCATTCCACCATCCAAAGAGCTTAAAGGTCCTTTTTTTATTAAGTAAACAACAGTATTTACAGCATTCGTCCAGAACTGTAAGGGAAACCCAACATGCAATCTCATATTCCTTGCACGCTCCATGATTGTTTTGTTCATCCTTTCTGACACACCATTTTCTTGTGGTGTTCCTGGAACTGTTTTCTCTCTACAAATCCCATGGTATGAATAGTAATCATCAAACTTCTTGCTTCAATATTCACCACCATTGTCTAATCTGAGACACTTCAACATTTTTCTTATCTCATTCTCAACCAAAGCTTTCTATTTCTTAAAAGTATCAAAAACGTCATATTTTTTTCTAATGCAATAAACCCAAGTTTTTCTAGTTGCATCATCAATAAAAGTAAGATAATAACGAGAGACACCAAGAGATGATACCTGATTTGGTACCCATACATATTTATGCACAAGCTCTAACCTTTCACTCTTCTTTTCTTTTCTAACTCTGAGAACTCTGACTCTCTTATATTTTCCATAAACACAGTGCTCACAGAAATCCAAATCAATTTGTTTAAGATCTGGTAACAATTTTCTTTTGTGAAGTATTTGCATCCCCTTCTCACTCATGTGTCCAAGCCTATGATTCCAAAGTGTTGTATCCACTCCTGTAGAACCTAAAGAGATAGAAGAGTCAGTTTTATCAGTACATAAATATAATGTACCTACCTTATCTCCTTTTTCTATCACCAATGATAATTTGGTGATCTTCCACGCCTTATCTGTAAATATGGATATACAACCTTCACTTGTCAACTGCCCTGTTGAAATTAGTTTTTTCCTTAGATCTAGAACATGTCTTACATATTTCAACAACCATTGGTTTCCATTTTTTTGTTTTATTTGTACCTTTCCCATTCTAACAATTTTGCATGGTGCATCATCACCCAAATGAATATGTCCAAAATCACCTTAAACATAATCTAGAAAATGTTTCATATGGGATGTGGCATGAAATGAAGCCCCTAAATCTACTACCCAAGACTCATAAATATTATCTACTAAAATAATCAAAGCATCTTGTAACACATCACATGTTACATTTGCTTCCTGATTTTTCTCTTGTTGTCCATCTTGTTGTTTCTTTGGAGCTTTGTAGTCTTTCTTCAAATGTCCCTTCTTCCCACAATTCCAACACTCTATCTTTCCCAGTCTGGATTTGGATCTACCCTTACTATAATTCTCTTGGTTCCCTGAGCCCTTTCCTCTATCATTTTGTCTTCCCATGTTCTACATGTTTAACACATTACCTGATGTCTCACCTGTACTTTTCTGTCGCATTTCCTCGCTAAGGATAACATCAACAAATTTTAGAGTGTTTGAACCAGAGAAAGAGTTACTTACAACCATGGCCAACCCATTTTAGTTTTCTGGCAATGAGCACAAGATTAGAAGAGCCCTAACCTCATCATCAAAGTCCACTTTTACAGAACTTAGTTGATTAGTAACCATATTAAATTCATTTAAATGATCTGCAATAGACCCACCTTCTGACATCTTCATATTAAATAATTGCTTTCATTAAAAATACCTTATTGGACGTCGAGGGTTTTTCATACAGTTTATCCAATGCATCCATTAGTTCCTTTGTTGTCTTTTCTTTTGAAATATTGAAAGCTACCAACATTGTTAGGCTCAGTTGTATCATTCCTAGTGCCTTTATGTCAAGAACCTCCCATTCTTCGTCCTTTATGGCCATTGATTTCTTTGTTATTCTACCCAATGGTAGGAATATATCCTTCTGATATAAATAATCTTCCATCTGCATCTTCTATAACTGGTAGTTTTGGCTGCTAAATTTCTTGACCCTAAACTTTTCATCTTCTATCATTTCTCTCACTCGAACCAAGAACCCTCTTTTCCTACAAGTTACATTTCTCTCTGATACCAGTTGTTAGAAAAATAGGATCACAGAGTAATAAAATAAAACAAATGTGGAAATCGAACACAAAAGATACACAATATAATAGAGACACAGATATATGTGGTTCACCCAGTGTGGGCAACGTCCACCAAAGAAATTGGCAGGTCCTTCATTTTTATTATCGAACAAAATGAAGGGATACAACCTACAACACACCCATTGTAACTTCCCCTTCTTTCTCTCACAGTCTCCTCTCTCATAATACAATATTCGCAATAATACATAGTCGCAATACAATTCTCTCATAAACGAGGGTTTCCTTCTAAGGAAAAAAACCCTACAATAACTTCTACTGTCATATCTGCGACCTTATAATGAACAATCCAGTTTGACTATGAAATTACAATATACATTTACAAGGCAATTTTTCTTTCAAGGGCCCGCTAACCCCCGGACCCCATAGGGGGGGAAATCCCCCAGCGTGGAAGGGTGTACAGTCTTCATGGGGTATAAACACGGATGAAAACAAAGAGCCATGAATCTGAAAGATAATCAGGCTCCACAACCAACAAGTCGAAGGCATAGAAGTCCAATGAAGTAATAAGTTTGAAGGATACGAGAGTACGGAGAAGAAGTTTCAGACAGGTTATTTGAGTAAATCTGTTACTTTCAAGAGGAAAATCACGTACATACGTGGGTTGCAGTAAGGAAGAGCATGGATACCTGCGAGCAAACAGTGTATAGGGTCGCGAACTTGTGAGGAAAAATTGTTGAAGATTAGGAATCTAAAACTCAGGTTAGCTACAAGTTGAAGGTATGTCTTCTTATGTGTGTTAGGGTGAGTATTCTAAAGAAATCAGGAACATGCATGTCTTAGTGATTCATAAGCATTTGATTTGGAGAATTATCCTATGGATCTTGGTATGAGATATGTGGTTGCAATTTTGATGAGACATCGAAATAAATAATAGAAACAGAAGTATCAGAAACAAAAACAACAAGTTATCAGTTATAGAGACAGAGGTAGTGAGAGATTGGTCTACATTTATATTTCAGGGAGGTTGGATGTGGAAAGGAAAGGGGGTTGTAGCCTCCTTCTGGTTGGAGCCAGTTAAATTAGGGATTTGGAGCTTCCTTCAGGTTGCAACCTATAAATAGGGGGTTGGATCATCCTTCCAATTGTAGCTGGAGAAATAGGAAGTCGGTGCTTCCAGTGAATGTACTCTATGATAAATAAGAAAATCATTCTGTGTTTTTTTCCACATTGGGTTTCCACATAAAATTCTAGTGTATTGTGTTTATGTGATGTTTATGCATTGAATTATGGTTTCAATGATATATTGAATGCTCATGTTATTTATTGTAGGTTTTATGTTGTGATTAAAATTATCAATTGTGCTCATACCGATTCACCCCTACCTCTCAGTATTCCAAAACCATTTGAGCATTAATAGAGCATTCTCACTGTTTGCAAGCAGACCCAAAGACGTAGCCCAAGATGGGTGAACTCCATTATCAAACTATGTAATGAGACTTGTTATTTGTTGTCTCTATTTCTCTCTATTTTGGCATTCTTATTTCCACAATTGATATTTATCGATAAGTAAGCATTTTCACATGTTATTTTGCAAACAATCATAACAATATTCATTTTCCCGAATCTGGTTAGATGTTTAGTGTCTGCGTACGAAACTAATTTGACATCTAAGGATTTTTGGATCATGAGATCTGATGGGATTTTCATTAATCATGGAATTATAGTGTGGGAGGTTCTCCCATTAACATGGAGAATCCCTTTTTCCCATAAAGTTACTAGATTTTCCTGATTGTCAGCAAGATTGTTATTTTCATGCATGATATGAAAAAATTAGACTAGGGGATGACTATAATATTGTGGCGGATTTTCTTGACTATAGCTCCCAATTGAGCATCCTAATTCAGTGTAGATCCTTGAACAAAACATCGAATTGTATTCTTAGAGTCACTGAGTATAATGAGCTTCTGGATCTACTTCTCTTTTGCTAGTTGAACTCCTTGAAGTAAGGCATACTCCTCGGCTTGGTTATTTGTGGCTTGACCTAGACTCCAAGCATAGTGTAGTTCGATATTTCACTTGGGATCAAAAATTACCCCTCCCACTCCTGCTATCTCAGGTTTTCCTTTAAATGCATTGTCGAAAAAGAGAACATAAGAATTATGGGTTGTAAGCCACTTTTGAAATGCATATTTTGAAATATGAACTTGCCAGTGCAATCTAGGATGGAAAGAGGACTAAATAATGATCTAGATACAAAACTTGTCTAGCCACTCCTTTTATATTGGATCCAACAGTTGATGGGAATCAATCCTAAGTATTCGAGAGTTAAATAACCCCATGACGTGGGCTCTAACTTTGTTCATAACCCTGCTAGTTCGCATGACTTCATATTTGAAGACACTCCTATTTCTTGCAAGCCAGACTTGTCAGCATATATACTTTGGAAGAGCCATCCAGAGCCACTTGAAAATGGGCTTACCCCGAAAGGATCCCCAATAGTATGCATGTCATTTTCTAAGAAGGGGCATTACTGATTGTGGCCACTGAACCCGATGACTTAGATCTTGTAGAGTTTCTAGACTTCTTTAACAAACCTACATTCTAGGAGCAAATATTGTATGGATTCTCTATTGTCTTTGCATAGTGCACATCTAGAAGGCCCTGAAATAACCCACTTGCTAATATTTTCACTGGTGAGAATTTTTCCATGTGCTAGGGTCCAGCTGAAAATATTTACTTCCGAGAGCCCATCCATGTGTTATATATTAGTCTATAAATTGGATTTGCATAGGAGAGTGATTTTATCAAGAAGGGATTCATAACCTTTGTTAACATAAAATTGCTTATCCCTCAATCCTCTTGCATTTTGATCCTCTAAGAGACTAAGTGCCAATTCGTGCAAGTTAAAGACCATATTTTCAACCCACTCCTTTAGGTTCTTTGGTATCTCCTCAAGGTTCCAGCCTGTCCAAAGGCCGGTATTATTGCACCAACGGGAGATATCATAGAGGGTGTGTTTTTATTTTGTTACTAGCCATTCTTTGAGAGGGGCAAGTGTTAAATATTGAGAGAGCAAAGGTCGTCCCATGATACTATCTTGACATATGTCAATTTGTTTACCATTCCCAGGGATCCATGTAAGATTACTTTGAATAAGAGGGATCGAAGCCAAAAGTAATTTCCATATCTGAGAACCTTTCTAAATAGGAGGAGGGTTGTTCAGGCTTCTCAATCGATCCTTTGAAAAGTATTTGAAAATGAGAGTTTTTTTCCACCAATCAAACTTGCCTGAAATTATCCTCCACAACATTTTGGACCCAAAGATATGTTTTCCAGCAATGGATCTTTTATTCCAAGTCCTCCATGGGATTTTCGTGCCCTCACAATTTGGCAATTGACCAAATGAAATATTTTTTTATTTGTCTCTCCTCCTTGGCAACATGAATTTTATTATCTCTTAAGCTAGAGCCTTTTTAATTCCAGTTAGAGTGAGCAGGGAAGAGAATTGAAACATTGGTAGAGCCAAAAGGACTACTCTCACCAATATTAGCCTACTGACAAGATTCAACCAATGTGCCCCCCAAATTGAAAATGTTTCCTTGATTTTGGAGAAAATGACGAACCACTCAGTCGAGGAGAGAGAATTAAGGCAAATGGGGATCCCCAAATATTTAAAGGACCTCCAATTCACCATGAAGGAGAATTGCAGGACCCTAGAGATGACAGAAAAAAAGCGAGCACTTGTATTCCAAGCATACATATGACATTTGTTATTGTTTACTAGTCCCCATGAGACTTCTAGAAATTGATATAACATCGATTTGAAGCGTGCAACCATAACTGAAGAAGCCCTACCTAGTAAAAGGATGTCATATGTGAACTGATAATGGTTTATCCTCTTGACACCCCGAACAATTATGAGACCAGGAATGTTTTCAATCCTCTCCTCATGTTCTAATATTCTACCAAGTGCTTCTGCCATTAGAATGTACTAAAAGGGAGACAACGAACATCCTTTCCTAATACCTCTGGAAGCATTAAATAAATTTGTTGGAGGAATATAGGGGAATATAGTTCCTCATATTGACTGAAAGATGCTTGTTTAATGTCCTCAAAAGAAGTGAGTGTAACTCCTCCTTCTATTTTAATCTCTTCTACATTGTTTCTTCCTCTTCTAACCTACATTGTCGATGGTTTTTATTTTTTTAAATGTAAATTTGTTAGTTATTTAAATGTTGTTTTTAAATCTTTTTGAATGTATGATAGTTTTATATCATTCAATGGAAACATTGAAATTAAGTGTCTCCTTCAAGAGTCATTATACAATGATATCAATGAGAAATAATTTGTATATAAAGCTAGCATCAATATCAATGTTTTAATGCATTTGTTGGAAATGGAACAATAAGATTTGTGAGTTTTTGGTAGGATCTATTCAATGGTGATCCATATATCATAGTTGAAAATAGGCTATGAGACCTCCTTGTTTATGAGACCAAGAAGGAAACAAATGTACTTAACTGTTAGGCCCAATAAAACCCATTATATATATTATATCAAAATTAAAATAAATTTAAATTACATAATAGATCATAAAATTAAGGCAGACGTATACAGATCATAAAATTTACCGAAACTTTTAACATCATTGTCTTATTTGTGATTTTGATCCAATACGTCTTTATAACTTATGAGATTTTAGGGTTTTCAACCATGTAAAATTAATATTAGCGGTTTCCTTAAATTCATTTGATTATAGGTTCTGTTGCAGCCCAGACTATTCTAATAACATTAAATTAAATTAAGATTATAGGTTCTGTTGCAGCCCAGACTATTCTAATAACATTAAATTAAATTGATAATTCTTTAAATTAAATTAATAATGCTTCGTAGCTAATAGTTATTAGTGAGCAGTGCACACATCCACTTAATCTATTCTCCATTGGATGAATGAAATAACTCCAAGGGAGATGGATGGGATGGACTCTAAAAGCACAGACAACACTTATATCTAAAGTGATCAATCACTAGAAATTTAGAAATGTTGAATGCCTTAACTTCTATTTGAAAGAGTCCAACACTAAGCTAGTTTGGCATGATAAGAGTCCAACACCAGCAACACCAAGGTGAGAATTGCAACGCATTTAAGCCAAGGGAGAGAGTCAATTTAAGAGGCGAAATATCAGGTTAATATAGTCACAGATTATCAAAAAGTTATCTTCCAGAATGGTTAATACAGTCAGGGATTATCAAAAGGTACTCTTCTAAAATGGTTAATACAGTCACGGATTATCAAAAGGTACTCTTCCATAATTCTGCTTTAAGCAAACAATAAAGAGAAACCCAAAACAAGAATGGACAAATAGCTGCCTTGCGATGAACTTATTTTTTTTTTCAAAAGAAAAATCGCTCAAAAATTATATTGATCATAATTTTTTTTACATCTCCAACAAATGTAATAGAAGTGATAATAACCTGCCATTTAACTAAATGGTCCATACAAGAGAGAAAGTCATCGTCGTCTTGCCACCCTTGTCAACCAGTGAGGTGCCTAGATTAGGCTGCTGAGAAGTATCATCTTTGTCCATCTTATGCAATAAAAGGTAATTCCTTTTGATGTCAAAACTCGACTTCCATTGAAAATCATACAGTCCACTCCAACCACTCCAAACAGAGTCAAGAAATTAGAAAAATTTTATATTGTTGGCTGGACCCTCACTTTCACCATCCCATGTAAAATAGATCAATTTTCCTTTGGGCGAGTGGAGTGCTCTCTTAGAAAGCTTGTCAACCTCCTGATTGGATTCCCTGTAAATATGTTGGAAATTAATGCCTTGGAATACTGTCAATAGTTATTTTATCCTCAGCTTCCACCCTTCGATATTGATCACTTGTAAATTCCTTTTTTTACTAAGTCAGTCGATGATTAATTTGGAGTCCCCCATGACCGGTAGATGATGAATATTTAGTAGACTCGCCATCCAGAGTGACGCCCATGCAACCATCAACTCGGCCTTTGTGTTGGTTCCTGTACCACAACTAAAGATCCATTTGTAATCAAGCCCCTCAAAGCATTTCAGCATCCCTCCTGCCCCACATCTCAAGCCCCCTACCTCTACTGCCCCATCAAAAAAGGCCATTGTATAGCCTTGTTGTCTGAAGAATGGTTTTTGTCTCAGTACCTGGGGTTTGTTGATAGCCAATTTTTTATGTAGAAGTCCATAAATATTGATGACCACTGAAATTAAGGACAAAAGCTTCCCTTCAAAAACTACCATGTTGTGTTCCTTCCAAATAAACCATGATGTTATTAAAGGGAGAATCTTGGGTGCCGACTTGATTTGTATCCAGTTTTCCATACAAACATCCAAAGAAGGCCCAGTCCAGCTGACATTTAGCTTTAATTGCAAAGTTAATGAATCCCACACTCTTCTGGTAAAATCACAATGTATGAGCAGATGTTGAGTGTCTTCAAAGTTTTTTTTACATAAAATGCACAGCCTTGGGCCTATCCATCCTTTTTTTTGTAGTACATCCCATGTGATTACTCTGTTTTCTACTGCCAGTAAGAAGACAATTATGTTTTTAGTTGTGTACACCACTTCCATCAGTCGAGCTTCCAACCTCTCAGGATTGGCCAAGAATGAGTTGCTATGATCGCATTGTAACATTTTTTTACAGTAAGAGCCCCTGATCGGTCTCCTCCAGCCGATATCATCGCATATTTTTTTGTGGTTGATAATATAATACCTTCTTCACTCAGGGCATTTGTGAAATTGTTCCATTCTGATGATAATGCATCCATTAGACCCAGATTGAGACTGGTTTTTCAACAATCTATACTCATAATTTGGTGTTGCGGCTTTGATGCTTGCGCCAGGTTTGTGATCCGTAATCTGTAAAGAGTCGACTATAAGCCACTGCTGAGAATCGATCTATTACCCAATCCTAAGATTTTATCACAACCTATCATTATTTGAACTCCACTGTCGGTCCATGTGCTCCAGTGTAGGATGATCGGAAGGGTGCGTACTAAAGTCAACCAGATTCTAGAAACATATCTGTCTTTATGAACTGGTTTTCTTAGCCAGTGGATAAGTGGAACGTTTTTTAGATATTTGTCTCTAATAACAAAATGCTAGATACTTTCAGTTGTTAGTACTCGCCACAGTGTTACAGAGTTTAATGCATGATTGAAAGTTTTTAAGTCACGTACGCCCCAACCTCCATACCTTTTGGGTCTTGACAACAACTCCCAGCTATGCAGGTGAATCCTCTGCGCATTTTGACAGGCACTCCACAGAAATTCGAAGATCAATTTCCTGATTTTGTTTAAGACCAAGCAGGGTAAAGCTTCCATTGACATCCAATAGACTGTTTGACCCTCCAGAACAGAGTTTACCAGGATATACCTCCCAGCCAAAGAAAGCCACCTATTTCCCCAAAAACTTATTTTGTTTGAAATTTTGGCCACAATCCAATCCCAGTCTAATGCATGTTGAGTCCCTGTCTTCAAGTAGTAGCCTAAGTAGCGGAAACCATTATTAAGATCACTGAAAGTAAAATTAAGGACTGACTTGAGAACGTCCAATTCATGATCTGAAATGTCAGAATAGTGAATAGTTGATTTTGATAAGTTCACTGCTAAGCCAGAGGCTTTGCAAAAAAGTGTGAGCATTTTATCGATCACTCTCCATTCCGAGAGTCTATCTTTTGATAAAATAAGGATGTCATCCACAAATAGAAAATGTAATATTATGGTAAAACTGGCAATCTTTAAACCCGTGATAGCACCCTCCACTTGACTATTTTTCAATAAAAGGATTAAGCCCTCCATAATAAGAATGAAGAGAAGCAATGAGAGTGGGAATCCCTGTCTAATCCCCCTTCCGCTTCTGAAAAAATCAGTAGCCTTCCCATTAATGAAGACAACAAAGGAAGCAGAAGTGATACATGATATGATCCAGTTCGCCAATTTTAATCCCACCCCGATTTTCAGAAGGATTAGTCTGAGAAGATCCCAATCTATGCAGTCATAGGCTTTCTTTAAATCCAGTTTAAGGATCAATGCTTTTAACTTCTTCTTTTTGATACTGTGGAGGCTTTCATGAGCCGTCCCGATTGCATCTTGTATGTGTCTACCTTCCAGGAAACCCATCTGTTCAGGAGAGAGTAACTTAGACAAAAAAGGCTTAATACGGTTGGCAATGATTTTTGAAATAAGTTTATAACAGAGGTTGCAAAGGGAAATCAGGCAAAAGTCTTCGAAGTTTTTGGGGTTTTTCACCTTCAGGATCAGTGTTAAAAAAGTTGAGTTTGCCATCGACGATTTTTCCTAAGAGTATGGCCTCTTCTACCATCGCTAAGAGATCCTCACCAACTAGATCGAAGAAGTATAAAAAAAAATATGTTGACCATCCATCCGGTCCCAGGCTTTTTTCTTTATTACAATGAGAGAGAACTAATTTTCATTCTGTCAATGTAATAGGTTGGTAAAGTAAATCCGCTTCCTCTTCATCGACCATGGTAGTTTGCTACCTTTAAGCTTTAAGATTTTTCACAATGGAAGTTTGCTATTTTCATTCTTTCTTGGGTCTCCTAATTTGTTTGCTACTGAAGATCCAAGATCAAGTTTGGTCGTCCATGTGTATTATGTTTGGGCTATGTTAAAGAGGTGAATGCAATGCAGGTTGTTTGGTGAATGTAGGAGGCGAATGCAATGAAGGTTGTCATGGACTCCTCTTCCACGTGACCTAGTTTCGCGCTTCAACGCTTGGATTGTATGTTGAATGTGTGGCTAACTCCCATTGTATTGTGGCAGGTGCTTGACAGCTGTGGACTTTGGTTCTTGGGGCTTATCTTTGATATTGGGCATGTGGGCCACAATTTGTTTTTTTTTTTTTTAGATGTTCTAATCGAATGGTTGTGCGAGCTTTTCCATTCCTTGTCCTTACCATTTTACCATTTAGCATTGTAGCTTTTTCCAAAGCATTTGGTCTGCACCTCATCTCCCAAGGAGAATATTGGTGCCTAATAAACACCAAGTTACTCTCCATCTCTAATGAAAATTGTTGTTCTCTGCTGCTATATATGCCCAATTCCAAAAGATGGAAAATATTCCCTTTTAAAACCCTTTTATATCTCTTCTATTTTGCT
>JZKD02S1674993.1:438260-454335 GCA_000966675.3 Picea glauca
GACGAGCACACTGAAACGGAAACCCTGCGAGCTGTTCTAGACTGGTGTTGTGGCTGTCGACCGTGCTCGTGGGCTAATTCGAGATGCATCGCTGCGAAATTTAAGGAAATTGTTTGCTTACACCTCTGAAGATTAAATATTCTGGATTCAACTTAGAGAACGCGAGTACAGAGCCTGAAGATGCCGATCTTTTGTTTTTCCCACTTGATATCTAGCAGGTACGGTTGCTTCGTTTTAAAGCTTAAACTTTAATCGACCGGTCAAAGCTCTGACAACGAGAGGAAGATCGAAGCGCCCATCGCTTGCTTCGCAGTTAAAGAATTCAAGAAACTTCTTTCTTTATCTATTAATCTCTTTTACAGGATATTCTTCGTCAAAATATTACGCAATGAACTCGCTTTAGTGAAAGGATTATACTTTCTCCCGAAACAATTTTCTTAATCTTTTGCTTAAAAAAGACTGAATCCCCTAATTATTTTTCTAAATAATCCACTGTCGTCAAAAAAAGTGAGCAATGAACTCACTTTACTGAACGGATTATACTTTTTGGCCGCAATCTCTCTCCCGGAACAATTTTCTTGATGTTTTGCTCAATTTTCTTAATCTTTTGCTAAACAAAACTCTAAATCCCCTAATTATTTTTCTAAATAATCCACTGTTGTCAAATGTTGTTGTTTTCTTGTTTCTTCGTTCAACACTGAGGGCTTTTGCATGAAATTCGCTCTCTGCAATTCGAACCCTACACGCCACGACAGACTTCCTCAACACGGTTCCCCATGCCACCGGATCATAATTATTTCTTTATAGGTAGCCCAACACACAGAGTCGAGCCTCCCTCATAACACTATATGTGGGTCGTTGATTGACAATTTTTGACATATAACAGCGCTTTGGATGCAAGGGTGTCGATTTCTGGGAGCGATTACCTTTTACAGGTCTATCCTCTAGCCCACCCTTACGAAGCACTGCTACCATCACCACCTCGTGCAATTTCTGCTACTGAAAACGTGGCCGATGAAATCCCCCTCGAGTGCCACAAGATCTTCATCCCACCCCGGTAAGTTCTCTCTGCCAATTCAATTCATTCCAATCGTTAAATCTCTTCTGTATAAGAAATCATCAGTTTGGTTATTTTTTTAATCCCTAAATCTTCAGGGGCCGAAATGGGTGCTTGGGGTGAAAAAATTATTTCCCTCCAAGGCGATTGCAAAACTTTGTTTATGAACTCCATGTAACTGAAATACATGGAAATTGACGGAAACATCAGGCCCTCAAGTCCTACAATCTCAACGCTAAAACAATGTAATGAGCTTTGATGCAAGGATGGTTTACTTATTGGCTATTATTGGCATATACCTAACCACATAATACTTATGTATTTGACTATATACCCGAACTATTTTAGGTGCATACTCTTGTAATAATGTTGTATTTTTAGAAATACAGTTTATATGTGATAAGGTTGTGATCACTCTCATTACTGACATAAGCTTTAAGTTTGGATTTTTGCTTTCTTTATTGGGTATAAATTATCAAAATTTCAATTCATAGTAAGCAAAACCTGCAACTTCAAACCTTAAAAAGCAATAAACTTGGAAAACTCATAAAACTTTTGGTTTGTATGGTAGATCTACAAGCACATTGCTAACTGAAAATACAAACATCAAACAGTAGAATCTGCAGCTCTCAAAAACATATATCTGTTTTCTTACTATCTGCAAAAAGAAAACAGTACTACAGCTTACTCAAAACTAAATAAACACTAAAATTTATTGATCAATCACACCCGACTTTCTTTTATAGATGAAGAAGGATAAGATAAAATACAAAATAGCCTATCTGTGTGAATTCTTACTATCTGCAAAAAAAAAAACAGTACAACAGCTCACTCAAAACTAAAATTTATTGATCAATCACACCCGACTTTCTTTTATAGATGAAGAAGGATAAGATAAAATACAAAATAGCCCATCTGTGTGAATGCCCAGATTGGGAAAAAAAAACAATACAATAGTTCACTCAAAACAGAAATTTATTGATCAATCACACCCCTGACTTTATTTTATAGATGAAGAAGGCTAAGATAAAATACAAAATAGCTTATCTGTGTGGGTGCCCAAATTAGAAATGAGTGCCCAAGTGAAGTGAAATTTATTGATCGTTCACATTGACTTTCTTTTATAGATGAATAAGGCTAGGATAAAATACAAAATAGCCTATTTGTGTGGGTGCCCAAATTAGAAATGAGTGCCCAAAGAAGGATCCTTCCATTGGTATTGGCCATTTCTCTTAGTCTCTTCTACATTTTTCTTAAGTGGTCATGCTTGAGACATAAACAATAATAACATAGATACTATGAGTATTGTAGGATTTATCGGCTACCAGGGTACACAATATCCAATTTCTAAGAGCAAAAAATATTTTCATACCTATTTTGAAATACAATCATGTAAATTGTTTGCAAACGATGTAACACTTCTTTGATGATGAGAAATGGAAGCTGCACCGATAGTGATACTACACTGGAAATTATACAAATGTTCACATCGTTCATTGTCATTAACCCTACAAAAACTGAAAACAATAATATAGCATGTGTTCTCTCCCAAAATCGGGCTCTTACTTAGAGATCCTCTCGTGAAAATTACATCATGAACAGATTTCACTCCATCTACATAATTTCTTACTTCTTCGTTTGAATCCACGTGCTTTCCATTGCTACCTATCCATCTATCCTCAGTTGTTAAACCACCCAACAGAAGATTCGAAGACTCACAACCAATATGCATCAGGGTATAAGCTCTGCTAGAGTTCATGGTTGTTTCCTCCAACAAGTTCATGGTTGTTTCCTCCAACAAGTTTTGTATCATTTCCACCAAATCGCTCAGCGGCTTGCAGGGTGGGAAATACAGTGTGTAGGCAACGGCTGAGCAAAGAACCGATACCACCTCCAACATCTATTTGGTTTGATTGCCTTTTTCTCTTTGCCTTCTTCATATTTATTACGTCGAAAGGCTATACCTATTGACAATGAGCACAACTAATCACCTTTTAATCTAAAATTCTAATCTGATGGCTAACAATTGAAGATGTTGGCATATTCTTGATCGTTCTCCCAAATCAATGAATGTGATTTTTTCTTCATAACTTCCTTGTATTTTTTAATGCATCCGTTAACCTGTTTACCTTTTAACATTTACCTAATCATATTAAGAAATTACTGTAACACTATATGATTGCCACGTTTAAATGATTAAACTTTGAATTTAGCAGGCTGGCTGTGCTGGCTGTTTTAGTTATACGTTTCATTTTCTGACTGTGCGTTTCATTTTCTGTCCACGCCTTTTGGCATTCATCAGCCACGGTTTCGGTTTTGAGTGGCTGTGCTAGTCTATAATCGAATGGGTGTCTGTTGAAGAGAATACACGTGGTATGAGAAGAGTCAGAAATCAGATAAGCGAAGTGAAGTTGGTGGTTTTTGGCCGCAATTTTTCTCATCGAACAATTTTCTTATGTTTTACTCAGAAAACTCTGAATCCCCTAAATATTTTACTAAACAATCTCCTGCCTACGGATCTATCTACACAGTAGATGATCCTTTTATTTCCAATATTCGAGCCTTCTGCCTCAAAATGCAAAAAAAATTGCTAAAAGCATTAAATCGCTTCTCCAACGAGGTCTCCTTCAGGGAATCTTCGTTTTCTCTCAGACTCTTGCAGGCAATCTTTAATTTTTTTAAAAGAACGTCGAGCGACCGAGCAGTCAGCTGATCTTCCACAAATGTACATTTTCTGGCAAAATATATAACCAATAATCCGAAAACCTCCTCGTTTCTCTCGTTATTTGTTCACGTGGATTCTTTTCATCTCATAAATGCACTCAATAGTACAAATCACAAACCCTCAATAAAATTCCTTGTTCACTAAAACATAAATTTCAAGAAAATGCACCTTTCATTCGGCGGTCGACCTCTGTAGCTCCTTCCGCACGACACGCACAAACGGATTGATTTTACCATAGATATCTTTAAACAATGCCTCCTCCAATATATTAAATAATCCCCGAATCTTCGATGTTCCTCCGCTGTAGGATAAATTATACAAAAAAAAATTGTAAAAAGACATTCCAAAGCCAAAAAATGCACAGCCCCTACCTAAAACGCCAAGGTTGGGGAACTTTCCAACGGATATATTCAAACGGATCCACACCTCTAGCGCATTTTCATGGCCAAGGCAACCGTGAGTTCCAGTAATTTCGTACCACGTGAGTTTCAGAATTTACACTGAACACAAAGATAAAGCAAAGCGTTGTAACGGATCTCTTGGAATAATATCACGGGGTACAGGTGGATGGATTCGTTGATTTCCATTTTCAAATCCAGCAAAATCTGAGCCCTCAACGTGCGTGACTCGGTCCCCTCATCATGCACGCGGGCCGGCCAAATTTATCAGCGCTTACGAAGCATAACTGGCACTGTCATATTGGCACATGATGTTGTCGTGGTACCTACGACCGTTGCACACTCCAGTTGGCACTGCCAAATTTTTATCGGTTCTGATAAATTAGAGCCACCCGAGCGAGATAATATGATACGATCAAGAATAAATTCAATGATGGGATATATTTATGCATAAAGACCAAGCAACTATGCTCATCAATCAAGTACAGAAGACGCAACCGTTTACATGGCTTCCATCCCATTAAACATTTAAAAATAAATAAATCTAAAACCAGAAAAAATAATTAGCAAATATATATAAGACCAACCTCAGCCAAAAATATGCAAACCACAGAGAATATGATGAACAGTAGGCATATAAAGTGCTCCCTCTAATCCTGCCATAACCCACAAAAAAATAAAGGAAAAAATCACTTCAATGGGTGTCAAAATTACAGCAATCTCTACCATGAAAAAGCCAGCTAAAACCCATGATACAAATCAGCAGATATAAATATTGCACATTAACTCAATAGCTAATGAGATGATTGTTGAACCTTCTTTGAAGAATTTTGAAGCCCAACAGAGCAAAACAAATGCAACTAAAAACACCAAAATTGTCACCGAGTAACTGTTAAGCGTTGCAGGAGTTGCACACCGTCATGCACAATGAGTGTCTATGAGAAGGATCATTATGGTCACCATGAAGGCTGTGTATTCCATTGAGAGTGGTCATCGGTTCTTTCCCTTTGCATCTTCATTATTCTTCTCTCTGTGAAAAGATGGGGAGATCTATGGGTTGTGAGAAAGCTCATACTAACAAAGGGGCATGGACTAAACAAGAAGATGATCACCTCATCGCTCACCTTCAATCCCACTGGGAAAGGAGCTGGCATTCTCTTCCAATGCCACAGGTTTCTTTTTTGTGCTCTTTCAATGGAACAAAGGGGCATGGACTAAACAATAAGTCGACCACCTCCTCGCTCACCTTCGAGCCCACGGGGAACGGATTTGGCGTTCTCTTCCAAGGTCGCAGGTTGCTTGCCTGTGCTCTTTCAATGAAATCAATAGCTGCTTGTAAATTGATTTAAGATATTATATGCAATGTTTCTTGATCATCCGATTGTAGGGTTGCTGAGATGCGGAAAGAGCTGCAGACTCCGATGGATAAAGGGGTTTGGCATTCTCTTTCCAAGGTCGTAGGTTGCTTGCATGTGCTCTTCTTTTTCAATGGAATCAACAGCGCCTTGTAAATTGATTTCAGAGATTATATGTAATGTTTCTTGATCTTCCGACTGTAGGGTTGTTGAGATGCGGAAAGAGATGCAGGCTCCAATGGATTCCCTTATCTACATAGACATATTAAACCTGGATCTGTCATGAAAATCTCACTTTTGAAGTTCCAGTTATGGATCGAACTGATATTAATCAGTCCGTGAAACTGTACAGGTGGTCTCTTATCGTGTGGAGATTTCTCAAGCGGACGATCAACGGGATAAAGAACAACTGGAACACCCACATCAAAATAAAATTGTTGAGCAAGGGACTCGACTGCCAGACCCATCGTCCCCTCGGTCAACTCAATAATACCCACGTCTCTATGCCTGCTCCTGACCACGAAATTCCGACATTCCAAAACCCTACAACGTCGGAGATAACAGACTTGTTCCAACACCACCGATTGGAAAGTTCGTTTATCAAGTCTGTAGCTTGGAACGTGGAAGAACATCCTGACCTCAATCTCAATTTGTGTATCTTTTTTCTATCTAATTCGGCCCCGACCGTAAACAGAGCTTTGAGTGTCGATAGAACAATGGATTCAAATTCTAATTCTATCCACTAACTGTGCAGCAGTGTAGAAGGTAGGTGAAGAAGGCGGTGCAGCAGATGCAGAGGCGGTGACCTCAGAGAATGAAGAAAGGTAATATATTTAATGAATGTCAGAGTCTGTTCTATATACTTCTCCGACCACTCAATCAACCGTAAGCGATATACATTGTGCAACCATACAGCCCGAGCGAGCTACTATTCAGACCTTTTCAAGAAGAATTTTGTCTTCTACGCTCCTTGAAATACTTAGATTTGAGAGTGTGCTCAAGAAAGATGTCACTGCCCAATTCCTTCGGATAGAAAACTGCAGGGGGGTGGGACGGTAGTGGAATTGTTGTTGCTGCTGCAATGATTGAAAGAAGGCCCCCTAATATAAAAAGTAAAGCAGAAGAATGCAGTTTTACAAATTATTTAACAACTAAAGTCATAGCCATAGTGCTCAGTAAAAGTTGCATATCTTACTCTTTGATGGGCATGCGAGATTTGCATTAAATTATTAAAAAGTTACTCTTGTTTCAGTGTATTGCAAGAACAATATGAGAGCTTGACCTTTATGTGTGGATAGAGAAGGCTAAATATGCATAAAAGGTTTTTGTGCATGTACTGTACAATCTCGTTCTTGCTTTACTATTTATCCACGAACTATTTTCAATCAGTCCATATGAATAGTTAAATGTGTTTATTGAAAATCCTCACATGAACAGCCAAATGTTTTTATTCAAAAAGATTATTTTAAGAGGAGTTCTATAGAATTTATTTGTTTCCTTAGTATAACACATATGCATTTCAATGGACGTTAATAAAAATTGCATGTCTATTATGTTCTCTCTTTTATATTTATGTTCTCCTTTTTATTAATAAATTTATAAAAGCATTCAAAACGATAGTGGTAAATATGAGAACATAATTTTTTTTTACATAGTGTAATAATTACATGAGATTTGTGTTTCCAGAAATGAGAAATTAGAAATGGAATTATGAAATTCACAAGTTTTATGTAATAGAAATGTTTTTTTCACGTTTTATACAAGAAAAGTTATGGGGTTTTTAAGATTTTTTTAATATATATCTTGATAAATTAAAAATGGAATGTTGAAATTCTCAAGTTTTATACCAGAAATGTTTTTCTTAAGTTTTGTACAAGACAAGATATGTTTTGGAGTTTTTAATATTTTTTTAATATATATCTTAAGAAAGTAACTCCAAACATGGTACCTTTCTTTGTTCCTTATAGAATGGAAAGAAGAGTGTCACAAGGTATATATATCTTTAAAAAGTAACTCCAAAAATAGTACTTTTCTATGTTCTCTATAGAATGGAAAGAAGAGTGTCCACAAGGTTTAAAGAAAGTTTGTTTTTCTCAAGTTTTGTACATTAATTGTTTTGGGGTTTTTAAGAATGTTTTTAATATATATCTTTAAAAAGTAACTCCAAACATGGTACGCTTCTCTGCTCCTGTATAATTGAGAATGTTTCTATGTTCCCTGTAGAATGGAAAGAAGAGTGTCCACAAGGTTTAAAGACTTTATTTAGAGAAACTAAGTTCTCAATATGTACTTGAGAATACCATTGTTCCCTTTACCATGGAATTAGTTCCATAGAAGTAATTGAAAAGACCAAGGCATGAAAACCAAGATTGTTGCACCTTGTCCAACTCTACTGTGGGGTGCAGAGTCATACTTGATGAAACTCCTCTCAAATATTGAATCTCTTCTCAAATCTCCAACATTTCATCTCCACTCTTCAGGCGAGGATCCAAAGATTCCAATGTTGGCTTCCAACTTCTAAAACCTTGACTATCTCACACACACACACATCACAAGATAACAATTATATCTTCATGGCTTTATAAAACTATGTTAGCATGCTTTAAAGTTACAAACTTAATGTGACACTCATCTATTTTTTTTCACTTTTCATTGATGATGTTTATGTGATATGGCCTATATTTATAAAAAGGGCTAACTGTTTCCTAAATAAATGGGCAAGTTTCACAAAACTAACGGAAAATGTGTAATAGAACAAAGTATTTTTACAAGCAGAATGATAAACCAGTTCCTTCTCTCTTCAGTAAGCCAAGCTCATTGGTTGTTTGTTCACTCTTGTTTTATGGTTTTGGTCACTTGTTATGGAATAAGACATATGGTATTTTCTTTCAAGTTGAATATTATGGATTGTGTTCTTTCATGGTATCAGATCTTTTGACCTTGCGTTAGATTTACATATTTAAAGGTTGATTGTGGTTGTTGTAGTACAGTTTTCGATGTTTTATCTGTGCATGAAGCTTTTAATCTTTTGGATAAGCCTTAAGGTGTCATAGTTCCTTGGTTAGAGTTAAAGGCTCGGATCCTTGTTTCGGTTGGCTAGAGTTGAATGTGAAGAGTGTTAGCTCCGAACCTCCCTATTTTACCATAATCCTATTTTGGTTATCTACAAGTGAAAACTTGACCATCTTTAATAAAAGCGAGGTTTTAAGATTACTGGGAGAAAATAATATTTGATAAAAGTGGGGTTTGAATATTGCTGGGAGAAAAGAATATTTGGAGGATTATTAAGAAAGATGTTGATGATAGGTTAAATTTTTGTAAGGTCAAGCCAAGTGGCATGAACAGTAGGATTGTAACTAAGAATTTAAATGAAGATTTGTTGATAAGATAACCCAATAAAGTTATGGCAACAATTAGAGAATGATTAAAAATATGTAAATGTTTATCATGTGTTTAGCAAAGGTTTTAATGCAAATATACAACTTAATCCTAATGTGATGCATTAGCATTATGGACAATTTGGCGATACCTGACATGAGATCACTTGAGGTTCTGTACAAATAAGAAGAATTTGTAAACAAGAAGAGTTTGAGCATAAGGAATCACAAGAGCTTCAAAGAGCACATATGGTTCGCAACCTCGAACTTGTCATTGGGGGAATGTGAAGATGGGTCAAGTCTATATAATATGTTGGTTGTGGAGCCTAATTATCTTCTTGACTCAGAGGTGTTTATACCCCATGAAGACTTTACACCCTAGAAGTATGTACACTCTTCCACGCAGGGGAGTGCAGAGGGGGGGTACCCCCTCTGTGGGGTTCGGGGGCAAGTGGGCCCCCGACAAGGGTTCAAGGGCAGCGTCCCCCGATGGGGGTTCGTGGGCGAAGCCCCCGAAAGAAAAATTGCCTTGTAAAAGTATATTGTAATTTCATTGTAAATCTAGACCGTTCATTATAAGGTCGCAGATCTAACGGTAGAAATTATGTTAGGGTTTTTTGCCCCAGAAGGCAACCCTCTATTATGAGGGAAATGTATTGCGGCTATGCATGATTGGCAAGTATTGTATTCTGAGAGAGGAGACTGTGAGAGAAAGAAGAGGAAGTTACAACGGGTTTTGATGTAGGTTGTATCCCTTCATTTGTTGGATTATAATAAAGGAAGGACCTGGCAATTTCTCTGGTGGACGTAGCCCACACTGGGTGAACCACGTAAATCTGTGTCTCTATTGTATTTTGTATCTTTTGTGTTTTGTTTCCGCATTTGTTTTATTTTATTGCTCCACGGTCCTGTTTTTCTAACATAATAAACAATTGAAACCTTTATGTGGTACTCTCGATGAATAGATGATGAGCGAGGAAGATGATACTGCAGAAAGGGAGAGGTTGTGTGGAAATTGAAAGGATGAAAAAATGAGTCGTCATTAGAGAAGATGAGTTATTTCTAGGAGGAAGAGTGGAAAAGGAAGTTAGAGGGAGTGATATAAATGATCATATCTTCATTTTAAACTTAGATATAATAGGCATCAAGAGGCATAAAAAGAAACATACTGATTTAATTCATTTTAATTTAGCATAAATTTATTTTAACCTTGAATATAACAAGCACTTGCACTTGAATAAACTTAATTTATTTTAATTTAGCATATATTCATTTTAGCCTTGAATATAACAAGTACCAAAAAAACTGATGCATTTTAACCTTGATATAGCATAGATTTATTTTAACCTTGACTATAACAAGCACTTGAATAGACTAATTCATTTAAATTTAGCATAGATTAAGAAACATACAGACTTAATTCATTTTAATTTAACATAGCTTTATTTTAACCTTGAATATTTGAATAGACTTAATTCATTTTAATTTAGCATAGATTAAGAAACATACAGTTTTAATTTAGCATAAATTTATTTTAACCTTGAATATATCAATAACAAGCACTTGAATATAACAAGTATCAATAAGAATGATGCATTTTAACCTTGAATATAACAAGCACAAAAAAGAATAATAAAAAAATAATGCATTTTAACCTTGAATATAACAAGTACCAAAAAAAAATTGATGCATTTTAACCTTGAATATAACAAGCATAAAAAAGAATAATAAAAAAATAGCATAAATTTATTTCAACTTTCAATATAACTAACACAAAAAAAATAGACTTAATTAAAAAATAGCATAATTTCATTTTAATTTTCAATATAAAATCACCAAAAAGAATAAAAATAAAAAAATAAAGATTTGATATTTTTGAAGTTGAAAAGATGAAAAGAATAAAAAAATAAAAAATTAGACTTAATTTTTTTGAGGTTGAAAAGATGTTTATTTTATTATAAATTTTATATTTTATATTATAAAGTTCTATATTATTATGATGGTTTTTGGGGGTTTTATTTTTTTTTAGAGTATTTTGGGACAACCATTCTCTCAAAGAAATTCCTTCAAAACCTTTTAGCTTAGGAAGTGTTGCTACACCAGGCTTGGTTCCTTTAAAAGCCCTTAGCTTAGCAAGTGTCACTACAACAAACTTGGTTTTGTGTGAAATCATTATGGATAACATTTCAAAATCTTCTATGAATTAAACAAACTTGGTTTTGTGTGAAATCATTATGGATAACATTTCAAAATCTTATATGAATTAAACATCTTCCAAACATACTTGAAACTTCAACAGCCTAAATCAATTGCGATTCATGTGTGGAGATTCTTAAAAATGTTAAATAACATACTAAAGTTCAAAATATAGTCCGAAGATGAAACAAAGAAGATTCCAACTAACCATGTTTAAAATATAGTCGGAAGTTGAAACAAAAAAAGCTAACCATGTGTGCAAATGAACTTCATTATTATTATTATTATATCAATACTCATTTTCAATCCAACCCAAAGTGAACACCTTGTAGCCACTAAAAGGCATTTAAAACAATTGTACATTTGAAATGTTATTTCTTTAATCCAGACACTTCTTATTCAATGCAAAGAAAGACTATGGAAAGCCAACACACATAATGTATTACCATCATCAATTTCCAACTCAATTGCAAGTTATTTTAAGCTATACAACTCACTTCAAATCATCACCACAAGAAAATATGGTCATTGCCATAAAGTTGAAAACAAATTCTAGATATTCAAGCACTAAAAACTTTGTATTTTCATAGTACTTAGAATTCTAGCAAAGCTCAACACTACTCTCTAATAAAAATTATAAAGATTTAATTCAAAGAAATTGACTATATATGTGTGTGTGTGTTAAATTATGTTAATCAATTTCAAAATAATGAACCAACTTCAAATATAGTCATTTTGATTTCAAAGTTTTTATATTTTCAGTTAACAACATTAATATGAAAAAGTTCAAATACAATACTTTTAGTTACAATATATTTATAATCCCACTTCGGCATTCCCATTCACCCACTTAGAGATATGCTAGTTTTAATTATGTGGCATGTATATACGGACATCTTTTTCCCTAAACCTGTCAACCGGGCAAAACCTGTAAACTAATACCACTTGTTTTAGAAAGACACTTATCCATCGCCTCATTTGTTTAGCCAATGACCTATATCCTGCCATGTAGTTGTCTCGTTTTTTAAGCCAACCACATGTAGCCCGTCATGGGAGGGCCCAGCATGTTATGTATATTTCAATCTGAGCCAGTGGAGCTCCACCCCAAGCACCTCTAGTTGCTAAACCATTGTAATTCATATTCCTCGCATGTCTTCCAACTACAATAGAAGTGGTATGGCTTCCATGCCCTTATATTATCTCTTGCAGATCTATATTCTATGTCATCCTCTAAATGTTTCTCCTTTCTCATCCCCCAATCCATTCAAATAATACCTAGCACCAATCAGTTTCCTATTAAGCTAGTTTCCGCTTAGAAGATCAATTTCTTTGCATGCAACATAATAAGCAAACCAAAACATAAAGTACTTAAATGTATTCATCTGCACCTGAAATCCTCCTCCATGGACGTCCTCCTTCAACTGGCCTTTAAATAAAGCTAGGAAAACTTCTTTACATATATGTTGCTTCATTTATGCCATCATTGAGCACTTCAATGCACGGGATCGGACACCTGATATGGAAATGAAAAAGGTGAAAACAATCCAACATCCATATATAAGCGTAGTCTAAACATTTTATTTTTTTGGTTGTTTTCCGGTAATTTTTATCATTTGATTTTGCCCAAAATCTAGTGAGGAATGGTTGGACTTGCAGATTTGAGTGGTTAAATTTGTATAATCCTAGTGCCTTAGGGGTTTTTCAGCACACTGAATCCATTTATGCATTCAGAAATGCAATTTAAACAATAGGAAATTACCATTTTGTCCAGATTTACATCACCGAATTCTGACCAAAAAACCCAAAAGATAAAACGTTTAGCCAACGTCAATAGATGTATTGTTGTTCTACTTGCATCTATAATTATGAGTCTAACACATAACTTAAAATTCAATAAATTTCAAGTCATTGCTTCCAAATTTTGCTCATTTTGTGGCCCAACTACAATTTGCAAGCTTGTTGTTATCGTAATTTTTAACACTGATTTTATGTAGATCAATAAATTTCTCTCTCCTTAATGCATTGTAATTAATCTTCTCCACTACTAAGATTTATGAATTTCTCATTATTGGGTTACTCCAATTCTAAATACCTGAACTAACTTAAATCTAAGGCATTCATGTTTCAAATGGATTCCTCTTTTTCGTATTTCTCCTATATCCCTTCAATGACATAGAGGAATTTAATCTAATAACATAATAAATTATTATAAACAGCTTATCACGTGGAGGCAAATGTTTATGGAAAGTCTGAAGATTTCAAGTCCCAGTGGTTTGTTCTTGAGGCTGGAGTTCACAATTTATAGTGATATCTCTACAACTTCTTAAACAAAATAAAAATTAGTTTATCTTTATTTATTTATTAATAAAAATATTTAAAAAATAAATTCATCTTTATTTATTTATTAATAAAAATATTTAAAAAATAAACTCATCCAGTTATTTATTAATAAAAATATTTAAAAAATAAATTCATCCCGTAGCCAACTTTTTGTATTTAAAAAAGACTAAAGCATTAGTTTATTTTATTAATATTATTATTATACATTTATTTTTTATTCTTATAAAAACTAGTTTATCTTTATTTATTTATTAATAAAAAATATTTAAAAAATAAATTCATCCAGTAGCCAACCTTTGTGTTTAAAAAAGACTAAAGCATTAGTTTATTTTATTAATATTATTATTATACATTTATTTTGTATTCTTATAATTAAAATCTTTTTCCATTTTTTATAGTATGGATATAGAATTATTTCATTTTAATTTATTATGATTATTTTAACGTTTTTTTATTTTATTTATATCAATTTTTTTGATGCAATTAATTTTTTTCATACAATTTTAAAAATACTTTAAAATAAAAATCATATTCGCTTATATTATTAAAAGGATAAATAAAAAAATAATATACACTCCATTATCTATTGAAACATAATTTTATATGTTTGATTATTAGCATTGTGTTTATCTTTAACATCATTGAATGGATATATGGCTTTTATAGTTAGATTTTTAGCATTATTGAATGCATTTTTAATTAAGTTTCTTCGCATTGATGATAACTCAAATATGTTTATGCAAAAAGAACCATCTTATTACAATAAACATGTTATATGTCATTCCTTTGGGTAATTTATTTTAATTACATATAATATAGTGTTTTAAAGTTAAATTATGAAGATAATTCTTGCTAGTTAAATTGGTTAAGGCATGGGTTTTGTTTGCTAAGCGATCTGAGTTCAATATCTTTATGGTGTGTTTAGTCAAGAGGAGACACCTAAAAATCCAGCCATATTAAAGGTTGGTGCGACTCATGTCGGGTGTTATCCCCAGGTGATTTTGATGGCTTAGATGCCCCTAGGTTGTGGTTTCTTAGCTAACGGTTGAAATTTTGGCCCCGCAAGTGACGGGTATTTCTAACAAACAAATAAAAAGTTAAATTATGAAGACAATCCATTATATTAGAAGATAAGAGAAGAGAGATTCCACAACAAAATTGTGTTGATTATTTTCTTCACCAATGTAATTGTACACATATAAATACACCAATGCAAATCCATCTTAACTATGAATATATCATGTGTCGACATGGATCAAATTTCACAAAGTGTAAACCTTTTTCTCAAGTTTTTTCCATCAAAAATAAGTTTTCACCTGGAGGAACTTGATCCCTCTCTGTACATGATAGATCTGAAGTTAAGATGAATTTATGTTGTCAATTACATGTGTAACAATACTATTTCACTAGAAACACATTCTATATTCCAAGTTCTCAAATATATTTTTATTATTTTCTAAGAAAAAATCATAATTGTGTATCTATCAATTTATAAAAAAAAAATAATTCTTAAGACTCTTTTTTTGACAAATTTATGTTTAATTGTTGAGTCATCATTCAAGTAGGATGGAAAAAAATAGCTTTAACTACATTATGTTGATCCTTTATCAAAATAATAACATCCCCATATTAATTCGACATTTTTATTTGTTAGTGTAGGGAGTATGTTAATTAATTTGTTTTTTTTGGTTTTTTTTTAAATTGTGTTTTTTAACATTTTTTTTCTTTTTTAAACTTTTATTCTCATTTTTTTATTATGTTTTGCAATTTGTTTTTAACAAAATGGTGTTTTTTCTAATCCTTTTTTAATGTTTCTCTGTTTTTTTAAAATTGTTTATGGAATTCTTTTTTTAGATTTATTTATTTATTAATTTAAATTATTAAAATAATAATAATTAATAAATAAATTTTCAAGTAATATAATTTTTGGATATAGGAGTCGATTTTATGTATTATATTTGTGAGGGTACCAATTTTCAAGGTCACACATTCAATTAAGTCATAATTTTAACTCCAAAAATAAAATTGGTGCAACTTATAACATCATTTTTTCATTTGAGGGTCTATTTTAAGGTTTGGTATTAGTATTTAAGGTCATAATTTTAAACAAGTTTCAATTTTAACCACCTCGCGAAAAAAGGGTATATCGGTAGTGCCAATTTTTTATTCGAAGGTTGATTTTTGTGTTTTTGACTCAAAAATATGGGTTTTTTGGGCCAGAGTTCTCATTTTGAGACCACAATTCTCGTTAATTCAATGACTATGTTCAATATGAATTAAATAGTATGATAACTAAAATAGATCCATTAAAAATATAATCAGTCTAAGAACATGTTTTTTTTATGATGAAGATGAAGATGATTACAATACCACTTTAGTGAAATGGTGTAGCAAGTACTTACGAGAAAATATGAACATTAACAAGCTAAATGCATTGGATGACAGATGCAAATAATAATGTAAATGAATACTTCTAAATTTACATAATTTGCAATTCATATCTAAATAAAATAGGATTTTTTAAAACAAATTTTGAAATGATTCATTATTGTTTTGTTTGTAGTATTGATTTAATTGCTATGGTTAGAAGTAATAAATCTAAATTCAATAATTATAATTTAGAATCA
>JZKD02S1674995.1:0-17207 GCA_000966675.3 Picea glauca
TCTCTGCCAGCGGATTCGCCATCGCTGCAATTTAATCTCTGCAAGAAAATCACCAAGGATATGCAACGTTTTGTCGCTCTGCCTTCGGATACCACCGATCCGACTCAATCTATCTTTGTTCTCAATCTATACATGCAGGCAACTTAATATCCAAAATCTCCACTTTAAAAAAAAAAAAAACTTATAACTCCCTCCTTAAAAAAAACTTTAATAAACTTCAATCCTTTTAATAATCCACTTTTAATAAACTTCACTTTTAATAAACTTCACCTCACAATTCCTTAGCCACTTTAAGTTTAATAAACTTTTAATAAACTTCACCTCACAATTCCTTAGCCACTTTAAGTTTAATAAACTTTTAATAAACTTCACCTCACATGTATGCACTTTATCCACTTTTAATAATAATAATAAAAAAAGTGAATAACCATAAAAACTCTTAAAAACTCCTTCACTATTAAAACTCTTTTCTTTCCCTTTTTTCAAAACTCCCTAATTAATACTCACGCTCAAACAAAATATATGGAGAAATGCAGCGACCAACAAACTTAACCCTTTGCAATGCTCAAACTTTAATAAACTTCAAAATAAGCCACGCATGCAAACTTTAGCATGCACCAAAATACGTTCACACCGAATTTACCAAAGTCCACGGATCTTCTCGCTCACGGACCTATCCACGGATCTTCTTGGTCACGGACAAGTCCACGTGACCTCCTCTGATTCCTCACGTTTTGCTTTAAAACTCATGGATTTTTAAAAACTCCACGCTGCATGCACGTATCCACGCCCTCCAATCTCACGCTGCATGCACCAGCTTTCTCGCACCTTACGCACCCTGCCAGAGGAGGCACCTGCGAACTTCAAGGATTTTCGCACCTTCTTCTCGTGGCTCTGATACCAAGATAAAATATACGAGGCAAACAAACACGGTGAGGCTACGCTCACTTCTTGATATTAAACGAAGACGGATTACATCTTTATATAGGAAAAGACTCTCCCGAGTCGGCTACATGCAAACCAAAAGACAACTAGACAAATATTTTTTCATTTGTGAGATTGTTGGCTTGCATTGCAACCATTCGCCAAATTTTTGTTGATGCTAACAGTTACAAACTATTTGCCAACTTATGAATTTGTACATTTATCTGTGGTAGTACGTTTTTAATCCTTTCTTTTCTACAATTCCTGGATTCTAATCCATCTTATCTAAATATTGTACCATAAGTTAAATGGCTCTTGTTACCATAAAGATTATATATTATCAAGGTGATAAATGATACTACATGGAGTTCTCCATTGTGCATTATATGTTGAGCTATGCTCATTTGTATTTCAGTAATATAATAGTTTTGTTTCTTCTTAGAGTTTATTGTTTTTCACTTATGTAATTATGTGGTCTGCATTCTTTGGTACTTAACCAATTGTTGATGGTGATTTGTAGGGTGTTGTTATCAATTGTTGAAATGATTTCAGTATTATAATGGTATTTATTAATATTATTTCTTTTTAGAGTTTATTATTTTTCACTTATATAATTATGTTGTCTACATTCTTTGGCCCCGGTCCTCTAACCAATTGTTGATGGTACTTTGGAGGATTTTCATTGTTTTCATAGCTATATTTTGACATGTTATGCCTATGAAATTAATCCTCCATCACAATGCTTAGACCAAGAAATATTTTATTTTTATTATTAAACTTTAACCTATCATTTAGGAGGCATTGTGGATAGCTAATACCAATGTTTATGGACCCATAAGTTTCATAACTCTACTCAGAGGTAGAGTTTCAAAGCACATAAAGAAAACAACATAAATATATAATTATATAGCTCATATTTATAATAAATGATTGAAGGATGATTCATAGAATTATGTGAAAGGCGTATTTTATGGAAACGTCACCTCTCAAATATTTCATCGTCGAACCTTGTTAAATTTAATTGTTTTTTTTCCAAAATCATTTGTCAACATGCAATCTTCACTAGCACTTTTCATCCTTAGACTCCTATGGATTTGTGGAAGTTCTCATTCGTCAATGAGAGAGAAGGAGGATAGGTTCATGGATGGACGCTAATAGTGAGTAGAAAATCCTATAGTCTTCCCACTACCTAACTTTGAATTTTTTTTCAATGTAGTAATGGTAAAAATTTTCTCATCATTAGAAATGAAACAATCACTCAATGTTTACAAATTTCTTCCTCAAATAATGTCAAATGAAATAATTCTTGGTTGAACCTAAGTTGCAGGAGAGTGAACTTATCCCTAGGGGAGGATTTGACTATAGATATCACTCTCATAGAATCACATGTGAATGGGAAAATATGTTGAATATCACTTGTGAAAGGAAGAAAGAGCTCACAAGGAGAGACAAAGGAGCCACTATTTGTGTGAGGAGGTCAATCACAACATAAGGTACAAAATTTTGATTCGGATTTGGAGTGGGAGTGTTAGTAGATATTGGTTAGCCAACTATCCATAATTGTAAGCTTACATAGGAAAGTCATTATTTTCCCAACTAGTATAGTCACCAACCACTAGCCAACTACCCTTCTTAAATGACAAGCTTCATCGAGTTTGTTATAAATAGAGGGATTCCTCTTTATTACAATATAACAAATTTTATAAAATTAATATTTTCTCCTTTTTTTCCTCATGGAAGGTTTTTTTAGTGTTGGAGAGATTTCTGTTAGAAAAACAAGATCGCTGAGCAATAAAATAAGACAAATGCGGAAATAAAAAAAAAATATACAGATTACAATAGAGACATAGATATACGTGGTTCACCCAGTGTGGGCTACGTCCACTAGATAAATTGCAAGGTCCTTCCTTTTTATTATCCAACAAAATGAAGGGATATAACCTACAACACACTCGCTGCAACTTCCTCTTCTTTCTCTCACAATCTCCTCGCTCAGTATACAATAATCACACTCATACACAACTGCAATACAATTCTCTCATAAAAGAGTGTTTCCTTCTAGGGAAAAAAACCATTAAACAACTTCTATCGTCAGATCTGCGACCTTATAATGAATGGTCCACATTGACTACAAAATTACAATATTTTACAAGGAAAATTTTCCTTCGGGGGATTCGCCCCCGAACTCCCACTACCCCCTACAACCCCCTCGCATGGAGGGGTGTACAATCTTTATGGGGTATAAACACGATTGAAAACAAAGAACTTTGAACCAGGAAGACAATCAGGCTCCACAACCAACAATCTCCCACTTGCAGACTGGTCACAACAACTCCACTGTTGTTATACCTACTAGACTATGATCCACCTTGGACTTGGAAAATTTATCATCTTCACCTTCATGATTGAAGGCCAACTGAAACTGAGCAGGGACTTAGTTTCTCCCTGGTTACTCCCTTTGTTAACATGTTTGCAGGATTATGGCTAGTATGTATCTTTTCCAACTTCAAAAGTCCATCTTCCAAAATGGATTGTATGAAATGCTACCTGAGATGTATATGCTTAGTATTTGAATGGAAGTTTGAGTTATTTGCAAGATGAATGGCACTCTCATTGTCACAATACAACCTACTATTCTCCTGCTTCTTTCCCAATTCCTCCATAAACCTCTGTAACCAAATCATTTTTTACTAGCCTCTATAGCAGCAACATACTCTTCTTATGTTGTTGAAAGTGTGTTGGGCATAGACCCATTTTGGGGAAAATGCCATTTTTGGAGAGAAAAGCACAAACTGGAAGAAAAGACAACTGGAAGGAAAAGAAACACGTGCAAGGGAAGCATGTGAGATGCACATGCAAGGGAGACCTAACTACATTAGGGTTAGGGTTTTTGCAAGATATTGTAATGGTTGATAAGACAATAATATGTATAAGTAGTACCTAGGAGGTCTATGAAGTGGGGAGACATAGAGGAGAGTGAGAAAGGCTAGAACTACAACCTTTTGTAAGCTTGTGAGATAGATAAGAGTCGAGCAACTTAGTCTCGAGGGTTAGATCGCAGGTTGAGGAGCCTCATGTGATCTAGTCATCCTCATAGGGATCGGGAAGCCTATTGAGATTATAAGATCCAAGACTGTAAACGCGCGCCACATGATATATTGTTGAGACATAATAAAAGAGCTTGAGAGCCAAATCTTTGTGGATGTATCCCAGGAGGGGGTGAACCACTATAGAACTAGTGTTATGTGACTGAATGTTATGCATTTCCATTGTTGTTAATGATTAAATGATAGATAAATAAATGAAGGAACTAGTTAGATCTGATATTTCACATGCATGAGTAAGAGTGACTGATTAATTAAGATGTTAGACTAAATAAATTAAGATCACAAGGTACAATTACAGATCCCCACTTATTCCCAGGCTGTAAGCATCTGAGTATTGTAGCCACCCATAGAACTATCTTGGGTGAGACTGCGTAGTGCACCCTGTGTACTGTGTTGCCTTCTGGTTTACCAAGAGGGCCGATAGTTTTAAAGGGATTTTGTTGGAAGCTTGTTAAATCTAAACCTAGGTCAACTTATGATAGTAAGGTAAGATCAGAGTAGATAAAGTAGTTAACCCAACAAATGGTTCTGTTGTCGGTTGGAATAGAATGGGATTAAGTGAATAAGCGTAAAAAGAATCTCAGATTCGATGACAAAAATGAGAATATAAAAGGGGATGTTGAGAATGTAGACCCTGATGAAGGAAGAAATCGAGAGATTGTTGAAAACAAAGGAGCTGGAGTTTGTGAAGAAAAATAACAGAAACCTGAAGTTAACACCATGAAAATACCTCGACAAGTACGTATTCAACGACTTGCATGAAGTTTTTTTATGTGATTTCTCGCATGTGTTGCGGGAGTGGATATTGAGGTTGAAAGACAACCACCCTACAAATTAGATCAGACAACTAGAGTGGAATCCTGTAGAGATCACGCAGTTACAATAAGTTGACAATAAATTTACGTGTGTCATAGATTTCTAGTTAGACAACATTGTTGTAGGATTTATCACAGAATTTGCAGTAGATACTGCAAAGTCCTACATCGCAGAAAAGAAAGATTTCTTGAAGGGACTCGAGGTAGGTACATAAGATCACTATATACTTCCATTAAGATGTTAGTATATAAAAAATGTGTAATGGCAATGGCCTCGGACAACTAAAATTTCTTGCGTGCATGGAGGAAGGGGGGAAGCACTGACAAAAGATGAAGAAATGGAGGAAGAAATTGATAGAGGAAAGAAGGAGGAGGCCTTGGATCCAATCATGATGGGGGAAGACCAGATCAAGTAGATCATGGCAAAGAGCCATAGTCACGAGGGAAGGCTTGACAAGTGATGAAGAAGAGGTAGAGGATCTCTGGGTTGTGGATAAGATTGAGAAAATCATGCGAGCGACATATGAAAGGAAGACAAGAGGTCCAAGAATAGGAACAAAAGGAAACACTCCTATCCATGTCAGTTTCAGTGTGGAACCCATAAACCCATGTGGGACTAATACACCAATAAGAACACCACCATTTAGACAACCAAATTTTGGGGGAAGGAAAACAGCAGGAAGTACATCTAGTCAAGGAGAAACAACTAGAGGAGTCAATTCAGGAAGTGGTATTCAAGTATATACACTACACAGAGGTAGTAGTTCAACATTCAGGATGGCAGGACATGATCCCACCACCAAATTACCAAAATTCAAGGGAGAGGCGTCGAAGGACCTTGAGAAGCACTTGTTCATTTGCGAAAATATCTGGGAAGAAAAGTAGATAACGGATGAAGACACTAAACTTGCGCAGTTATCCATCATGCCAAGAGACTGTGCACTGGATTGGTACATGAGCTTAGGTGAAAACAGTCCACCAGGTACAACCAGAATGATTGGGGATATCAAGAAGCTACTGATAAATGAATTTCAGAATCCTAGCTCAGAGGATCAATACATGAATGAGATGATAGAGATCAGACAGAAACCAGGAGAGTCTGTGTGGGAGATTGACCAGAGATTCAAATTATTGAAGGGAAAGATAAAATATGTCATGACAGACATGTAGCATAGGAATATGTTTTTCAATTCCTTGCTACCACACTTGAAGTACCCTTTGAGACAACAAAAATTTCAAATTCAAGCAGAGGCTCTACAGGTATCCCTACAACTGGAAGAGAACCAATATCAGAAGACAGATCCAACCATAGAGGAGATAAAGGAGGATATGAAGAACTTAACATTTCAACTAGAACATAATAGGGGTAAGGACAAAAGAGAAGTTATTTAGTGTACCACATGTAGGACAAAAGGACACCACAAGAATGAATGCCCAACATTCGCGTAGTACATGGAAATAGGACTACCAAACCATTTTCCATTAGGAGGACTATGGTGTGAGATATATAAGACACAGGGGCATGATCCATATCACTGTCCAATGATGAAAAACTACCAGATGGTGCCTAAGAGTTCATATTGCAATTTTTTCAAGTCAGTAGGCCACGATGACAAAGATTGCAGGACAATGGAGCTAATGAGGGAACGAACATCAGATACCTATAGGGTGCAGGCAGAGATGATGAAAAGGCAATTTGCACCACATTTTAACCAAGTACCAACCCCATATAAAATTTCACCACAACAATATAATACTGCATAGCCGTAGTTCAATACCACGCATCCACAGTATAATCCTGCGTAGTATAACCTGGCATCCTAGTACAACGCACCGTGAGGAGATCAAGCTGGCTATAGAGGTGGAGGATGAGGTAGAGGAGGCTTTGGAAGAGGCAGAGGACCGATAGTATGTCACAACTATCAACAACCAAGACAATATGCAAGAGAATGTCCATTTCCACCTGTAACTTGTATGTATTGTCACACATTAGATCATGAAATAGAAGACTATCCGACACTATCGGGGAAGATCCAAGAAAAGAGAAATCTATACAACCAAAATGTTCAGTGGATTCATGTAGAAGCAAGGGATGATGGAAGAAATATCAACATAGTTACACACGGAGGAAATAAGATAGGAAATGACGAAGTAAGACAAGATCCAACACAACACCAATTAGTGAAGAATAATGTTGAACCACATAAGCAGTTTGATGCGCATAACGAAAAGGGGATATTCAAGCAAGCCATACAATAATTCTTGAAGATAGACATTGTATCTACATCAACTGTGCAACATACTCATGACGTACCAATGTATGAGATGCCTTTATTACTGGATCATACTAATCAAATGCAACCTCTAGGACAAGTAAGTACCATAAAGGATTTTCTGCAATCCTATGTTAAGCTATTAAATGACCAATCATCTGTTAAAATTTTGCAAAATATGCTAGAAAGATGTAACTCAGAGGTAGAGGTGAAAGTAGAACAGAGAACAATCAATCACCTGCATACAAGAAGGATGACACGTAGGGAATTCAGATTAAATTCTAACATTGGATATTTCAATATGGGGGACATCATACTAGATTTAGGCTCTGAGGTGAATGTGTTACCCAAGAAGAAATGGAAATGTATGGGAGAGCCCACATTAGGATATTCACCTATTCAGTTGAAACTAGAAAATCAACACATATTTCTACCAATTGAAAGGTTAAAGGGTGTGACAATAGATCTGGATGGAGTGCACACCAAGGAAGAATTCGAAGTAATAGAAATAGTGGATGGTACAACACCTTATCTCGCATTTCTTGGCTTGGATTGGGCATTTGAAAATCAGGCCATAATCAATTTAAAGATGAGGGAGATGAAATTTGAGTCAAGAGAATACAAGTTCATTGTGCCATTAGATCCATCAGAAGGAGAAATATTTGTGGAACCCACTTGCTTGGACCTGGGGGAAATTAACCAGCTGTACAAAACCACCATGTGAGAAGAAGATAATGTGAATCCAACTGCAAAAAGGGTACTCAGTTGGAAAAGTATCATGTCATGCACATCGGAATCAAATATAGGGTTGGAAAATTGGTAGCAGAGATTACATGAAGTCTCCACAAGAGGATGCGCAAGAATAGACGACGCAGTAAGATGGGTAGGTACAGAGGTAAGAGAACCTCCTAGCTTTCATAAGGTGAATGAATTAGAAGAATTCCTAACAAGAGATAAAGATGAAGTGTTACCAAATCAGAGGCTCTTAGCTCTAGACATAGCACTCAAGGAAACAGCTGCAAGATGGTGGGGTGCGCACAAAGAGACTGTTAGGGAATAGTACTAATGCAAACGATCACTGCACATTAGGTTCGACACAGAGTAGAAGAGAATAATGATGCATAGATATGATGGAAAAGGGTCACCTTTGAAAAAATTAGAGAAGTGCAGAACATTATGGATGATGACACCACCAGAGGAATGGCCTCATCACTTTATTCATACACTAGAAGGAATCTCAAAAAACCGGTATGTAGACCAGGAACTATGCAGAGAAACTATAGAATGGATAGTGTTACAAAATAAATTTATAGTCACTTTATCATTTGAACATGAGAACCCAAACATAGATTCAACACTCAAACAAATCAGATGGGTGATATTCATTAAGGAACTAGAAGTTTAACTTATGATAGAAGATCAACAACAGAACAAACATATAGTGAAAGAACTATTGTCATGCTACCATGTGCAGGAAGAAGCACCAGATGGAGAGGACTCACGCAACATTCAGGTAACAAAAGTTGAAGGTGAAAGAGAGGTGGAAGGTCCACCTCTGGAATCAGAAGTGTTTGTTGCATCGATCAAGGTAAAGAAAGTCAACATTGGGACGATTGAGAATCCCAAAATTGCCAACATTGTAGACTACTGGGATGAGCAAACAATAGAAATCATAACAGATTTAATGCATGAGTACAGTGACCTGTTCCCAACAACCTTTACAGAAATGAAAGGCATAGCAGAAGGGATAGGAGCGATGAAGATACCTCTCAAATATGAGGCTATATCAGTCAGAGAATGACCATATATACTGAACGCAATATATTAGCAAAAAGTAAAAGTGGAAATTGATAGGATGTTGGAGGCTGGAATCATAGAACCAGAGGAGGAATCTGAATGGGTCATCCCTATGGTAGTTCAAGAGAAGAAGAAGGGAGGGATAAGGATATGTGTCGACTTAAGGAATATGAATGATGCTTGCCTTCATGACCCTTTCCCTACCCCTTTCACAGATAAGGTATTGGAAAATGTAGGAGGTCAGGAAGCATACTCATTCACAGATGGATTCTCAGGTTACCATCAAATCAAGATAGCCCCAAAAGACAGGTACAAAACCAATTTTTCTACAAAATGGGGATCCTACCAGTACATAGTCATGCCTTTTGAGTTGAAGAATTTTCCATCTATAGTATCAAGAGTAGTCATAGTTGCTTTTAAAGAATTCATCCATCAGTTTTTAGAAGTATACCTGGATGATTGGACAATATACAATCTGCTAAAGGACCATGTAGAGGTATTAATTCTAATGTTAGAAATATGCAGGCAGTGTCAGATATCACTAAATATCAAGAAGTGCATATTTGGGACAGCTTTTGGGATCCCATTGGGTCATATAGTGTGAAAACAAGGCTTGCTAGTATATCCTACCAAGATTGAAATGATTGATAATATACCACCACCAAAATCAGTACGCCAGTTGAGAGAAACATTGGGACACACGGGCTACTATAGGAAATTCATAAAAGGGTATGCATAGATAACTGTGGCAATGGAGAAACTGTTAAGGAAAGATAGTAAATTTCAATGGAATGAGGACTGTTAGCGAGGATTGGACACTCTAAAAGAGAAGGTGGTAACAACACCAATACTAGTATTCCCATATTGGTAAAAGACATTCCATGTGCATGTAGATGCATCATCTATAGCACTTGGAGCTATTCTGGCGTAGTCAGGAATATGGGAATTGGACCATCCTATAGCATTTGCTAGCAAAAAACTGTCAGAGTCAGAGCATAATTACAATACCATAGAAAGAGAAGACCTAGCTATGGTTTATGCACTCTAGAAGTTCAGACATTACTTACTGGGAAAACATTTCAAGATGTTTACAAATCATTCAACTCTTAAATACCTAGTCAATAAGCTAGTGTTGGGGGGGAGAATTTTTATATGGTTACTCTTGTTCCAGAAATTTGACTTTGATGTAATAGTCAAACCAGGGAAGTTGAATGCAGGACCTGATCACCTATCAAGGATCACTAATGGAGAGGAACCTACAAACTTATAGGACAACTTCCCTGATGCACAATTTTTTTCAGTACATGTAGTTGATGAATATTTGGTTGACATCATTCAATACTTGAGTACAAGGACTGCGCCACAAGACTTCAACACTGCGCAGAAGAAAAATCTGGTAGTCCAAGCTGCAGACTATCAATTGATTGCAGAACACTTATATAATATGCATGCATACATCATCTTGAGAAGATGTGTACTAGAACATGAAAAATCTAGGATTTTAGCAAAGGCCCATGAGGGAATAGTAGGAGGACATTATGCAAGCAAAGACACTGTGTAGAAGGTATTGCGTGCATAACTATGGTGGTTGATCGTTCACAAAGATACAAAGGACTACTGCTAGAGATGTGATGTATGTCATAGGGTTGGTAAACCTAATAGACGGTAAGACCATAAGTAACCTTGCAGATATTCGACAAATGGGAAATAGAATTTATGGGACCAATTAACCCACCAACAAAGAGGTCAGGAGCAAAGTATATTATTACTATGAAAAAATACTTAACAAGATGGGAAGAAGTAGCACCAATAAAATATTGCAGTGCAGAGGCAGCAACACACTTCCTATTTGAGAAAGTGATCACTATATTTGGATGCCCAAGGATTTTGATGAGTAGCCAAGGCACTCACTTCATTAACGAGACCATTAGGGCTATGACTGAGGAGTTTGAATTCTATCACCAAAAGAGTACACCATATCACCCTCAAGCAAATGGTACAGTGGAAGCCTTTAATAAGATCCTAGAGAATGCATTGAAAAAAATATGTAATGTCAACGGGGACGATTGGGACTTGAAGATACCAACAGTATTATGGGCATACATGAATACATGCAAAAAGTTGTCAAGGAAGACACCATTCAGGTTGGTGTATAACAAGAAGCAGTGGTGCCACTAGAATTTTTGGTACCTAGCCTGCATGTAGCAGCAATCACCAACATGAAGGAACAAGGAATGGTTCAATAAAGGCTAAGGAGATGGAAGAAGATAGAATCCTAGCAGGATTTCACCAAAAAGTATAGAAAGAAAGGTACAAACCTTGGCATGACAGACATATCAAAAGGAAGAGTTTCATAGAAGGAGACCTAGTCTTGGTATATGATAGTAAATTTCTTTAGCACCCAGGAAAGTTTAGAATGCATTGGTTGGGACCATACGAAGTAAAGATTGTCACAGATGGGGGAGTTGTACAATTGAAAGACTTAGGAGGTACAAAACTCAGAGGAATGATCAATGGGAGTCGGCTAAAGCTGTATAGGGACAATTGAACTCCTAGTACTTAGGAAGTTAACCTCGGGGGGGGGGGAGGGAATAAGGAATAATTCAGCATACATAGAGCCTTGACAAAAAAATACTAGGAAAACAAAACGGGGTGTTGTAAGAAACCAACATTAAAAAAACATGACACGCAAAAGATCAGTTAAATGAGTAAAAAGGTACCCTGCGTAGGAAGCATAATGAAAAGGGGGAAAAATGACAAGTATTAGTGCGACACAACTGTCATTTCCCTGACACGGTATAAAGTCAGAAAGAGGGGGGAAAACTGACCCATTGTGATTTTGGCTAAGGAGAAAAAGGTCAAGTCAAGCAGAAGAACGATCGAAGTATGGAATTGCGCTAACAACCAATGAATTGAGATATTGTCGTTTGAATTTAACCACCATGTCACCATCGCGGGTTGGAGCACCAAGAAGAACTAGGCGAAGAACCCGAAGTACTACATGGGGACCACAAGGAAGAACTAGTGAGATGTCGACAGTGGTGGATGTGGATGAAATCTACACACTAGAATATGAGAAAACCACTTTACATGTGGAGGAGGAGCAAGAATACACATAGGAGCCTGAGCAGCTAGGAGAGGATGTCGTGCAGATGAAATCCGGTGTGTCTAAGAGAAAAGGGCTACAGGGAGAAGAACCGACCATGGAATCCACACAACAGGGCCTGGAGCCAGAACCAGAGAAGGAAACCGAGCAAGAGGGGGGAGTACCATCTACACAAGGGAAAAAGAAGATGTGAGAAGAAAAAGAAGATGTGAGCAGGAAAGATGCGCACGACTTGGGCTCTTAGTTCCAGTATTCATGGTTACTCATTCTCATTACACTTATAGGGTGGCATGAACCAACATATATGATGTTCCTCACAAGGACAAGAAAATGTGGCACAATGCGCTACACGTCGCTATGAAGCACTATAGATCCCAAGGTAAAGAAAGTCAACAATGACATGTTTGCGCAGTACTTAACCAAGATTTAGAACAACGTGACAGAGACATGGAGGATATCACCATAAATTGTCCAAGACTAGACATATAGCCAATTTTCGCACATCACACCACAACATGTAGCTATAGGAAAAGAAGGACCCCACCAAGGAGTGGTTACAACTAAAGTATTGTGTGACGATGCAGGACATCCACATGGAGGTCCAAGAGTGGCCCAAGGAGTGGAAATTACCAGATACCCCAAGTGCAACACCACCAGTACAAGTCCAGACACAGGATATCACACTCCCCGCACAACAGATAAGAAAGAATGGCGCTACCCAGTAAAAGAAAACAAAATAGGGACAGGGGGGTGGTAATAGCTCCATTTGGAAGAATACTAGGACACAAAAGACACCACAACATGGTCTGACATAGGGTCTGTAGGCTATAGAGAAAGTACCAAGAGGACCAATAGGATAGGTGAGTACAGAGGAAGTGAAAACATAAGCACAAGATGTAACTATGGATGAAGAATTTGAGCAAGACACTGGCATGGATAAACAGATGTCTGAAGCATCTGAACAACCAGATGCCCAAAGAAAGAGAACAATAATGCGAGTAAGTGGCACCAGTAAGAAAGAAAAGGCCCACAAGAAAAAAATGGAAACACCATTGACAGAAGACGACGTAGAACTAATAGCCACGATAGTAGAAGATTGGCTGTCAGAAGTATGGGAAAATGTTGAAAACCATAGAGCTTCAATTTTGGAACAGGTACAGGAGGTAAAAACAGTGTTAGAATAGTTGAGGATCAAGACAAAACAACAACAAAAGGACAAACCTGTGCCAGTAAGATAAGGAGAACCTATCAGAGAAACAATACAAATCATAGTACATGGAAGTGTTAACTTTATCATAACACCGGATATGTTGTTCTTCGATGAGGAAACAAAGTAGAAGCCCGTGAAGGATATCAAAACATTAGACTTGGCGATGCCCAAGATACCAACAAAAGTGCTATATAAGTTACAAGTTAGCATCGCATAGGAGATTCATTCTAGATCAAGGTCTGACGCGACGAATATATAACTAGCGCAGGAAGAAAATATGGCACTGAATGAAGCCATCAGCCAGGAAGGACAGAGGAAAGAGGTAGAACAGTGAAAAGTGGACCAGATGGAGACCCAGATAGACATAGTGTTTCAAGCTATCTCAGATGACATAGTATTGGAGGAAACATCTTTGGAGGAGAAGATAAAAAAGATAGCACAGACTCTACAACAATATAAAGAGCCGAAGAAGGAACTGGAGGAGCATGCAGTACCTGAGACTCCTCGAGCAGTCCGAGCGCAAAGAGAGAAAGAAGTGACGATATCTGTAGAGAACATCACGTAGAATATACATAGGGTGGTATAACTGCTGGATAAAAATGACCATCTATGGAACCAACATTTAGAAGATGGGAGCCTACAAGAGTTGCAATGAAAGGAAGCTATATTGCACACAACAATGGCAGATGTCAAGCAATTATAGAGGACAATGTCCTTGCCAGAGAAGATTAAGATATTCATAAAAATGAAGAACCTTCAAGAAGAAGAAAAAGAGGTACAGGCACAAAAAATCACACGACAGGTGAATTTGGAGCCCTTACAGGAAAAGGCAGAACAATTGGTCATGGAAATCGACACAGTGAAAGCATACCTCAAATAGATAGGCTTGGAGGGGAAAGATCTTAAGATCACCAGCCACTGCGTAGGTGGTCTAAGCCATGACAACAAAGAGCATCCAAGCTCAGGAGCAGTGCCAACAGATAGTAGACATGTACGAAGCACTGGAACAAGTAGTGGAAAACACGATATTTAGACAGTGACTCGGGACGAGCCATGACGTCATTGTTGGGGGCCTATTGGGCGCAAGCCTATTTTGGGGAAAATGTCATTTTTGGAGAGAAAAGCTTGAAGTGGAAGAAAATATAGCTGGAAGGAAAAGAAAAACATGCGAGGGAAGAATGTGAGGTGCACATGAAAGGGATACCTAACTACATTAGGGTTAGGGTTTTTGTGAGATATTGTAATGGATGATAAGCCAATAATATGTATAAGTAGTACCTAGGAGGTCTAGGAAGGGGGGAGACTGAGAGGAGAGTGAGAAAGGCTAGAATTTTAGTTTGTTGTAAGATGGTGAGCTAGAGAAGAGTCAAGCAACTCAATCCCAAGGATTAGATCTCAAGCTAAGGAGCCTGGTGTGATCTAGTCAGCCTCACAGGGATCGGGAAGCCTGTTGAGATTGTAATATCCAAGACTGTAAATGCGTGTGGCGCAATATAATGTTGCGACATAATAAAAGAGATTGAGAGACACATATTTTTGGATGTATCCCAGGAGAGGGTGAACCATGGTAGAATTGTTGTTATGTGACTGAATTTTATGCATTTCCATTGTTGTTAATGATTAAAATCTAGACAAATAAATGAAGGAACTATATAGATTTGATATTTCACATGCATGAGTAAGAGTGTCTGATTAATTAATATGTTAGACTAAATAAATGAAGATCACAAGGTACAATTATAGATCCCCACTTATTCCCAAGCTGCAAGTGTATGAGTATTGTAGCCACCCATAGAACTATCTTGGGTGAGACTTCACAATGCACCCTGTGTATTGTGTTTCCTTCTTATTTACCAGCAGGGATGATAGTTTTAGAGGGATTTTGTAGGAATATTGTTAAATATGAACTTGGGTCAACTTATGATAGTAAGGTAAGATCATAGTAGATAAAGTAGTTAACCCAACAAAGTGAAAAAACCTTTTGTAGTTTTGAGTTCCAGCTTACTGTTGTTCCACCTACAGTAAAATCATACCACATGGTGCTCCTCCTGCTATATTTATCACCTTCCATATCTGAATCAACATATCCCTATAGAATAGTTTATGAACCTCTAAAACAAAATGAATGAGTAGAATTACCTCTCAAATACTTGAGAATCCAATTTACTGTATGCCAATGTTCTTTACCTGGATTGTTCATATACCTGCTCACAACTTCCACTACATGTGCAATATCAGGTCTTGTGCAAACCATCACATACATCAAGATGTCAATTACTGATGAATAAAGGACCATGGACATGTATTCTATCTCCTCCTGTGTCTTGGGACACATTTCCTTATTTAATTTGAAATGGATGGCCAAAGGTGTACTAATTGGTTTTGCATTCTGCATTCTAAACCTCTCCAACACCTTCTCTATGTACACACCCTAAGACAATGTCAATTTGCGATTTTTCCTATCTTTTGTTATTCTCATACCAAGGATTTTCTTTGCAGCACCCAAATCCTTCATCACAAATGAATTAGCTAATTTATTCTTGAGCACGTTTATATCCTGAATAGTAGACCCTGTAACAAGCATGTCATCTACATACAATAGCAAGATAATATAGATTTCATTTTCTAGTCTTTTAAAATAAACATAGTGATCATATTAACATCTACTATAACTTTGTTTTGTCATAAACCTACCAAACTTCAAATACCACTACCTTGGATATTGATTTAGGCCATACAATCTCTTCCTCAACCTGCATATCAAATTTTCCTTCCCTTTGACCTCATACCCCTGTGGTTGCTACATATAAATATCTTCATCCAAATCTCCATCGAGAAAATTTGTTTTTACATCTAACTGTTCAAGAGGCAAATATTATATTGCCACAAGACTTAAAATAGTCCTAATTGAAGTCATATTAACAACATGAGAAAATATTTCATCAAAATCTATACCATCATTCTGTGCAAACCCTTTTATAACAAGTATATGCTCTTTTTCATGCAGGAAACTGAACCAAGTCCCAATTCTGGTTATTTACCAAGAAATCCATTTCCTCTTTCATGCCTTACTCCCACTTCCTTTTAGTGTCTACCTGCATTGCCTCTTCATAACTTTCTGGTTCACCAGAATCAATCAATAATAAATAGTACAATGAAGGAGAGTATCGTTCAGGGGGTCTACTTAACCTAGTATATATTCTAACAACACTTGCATGAGTTTGAGGTACCTATTTTTCCTGATGCTGTACATTTTGATTTTATGGTACCTTTGGAATTTGTTTTCCAGTGATCTCATCAAGCACTGTGTATTCTAGTTTTTATTCTTCGTGTTTCTTTCCCTGCAACTGATCTTTATACATGACCTTCTCATTGAATATGACATCTCTACTCCTAATGATTTTGTGATTTTCATAATCCCATAAGCGATAACCAAAATCATTAACACTGTATCCAATAAAGGTACACTTCTTGGATTTGGATTCAAGATTTTTTCTATTTTCTTTATCAATATGGACAAATGCTCAATAACCAAAAGTCTTCATAAATGAATAGTTTACCTTTTTACCTGCCCATGCCTCCTCTGAAATTCCACCATCCAAAGAAATTGAAGGTCCTTTTTGTTATCAATTAAACAATAGTATCTACAACATCTGCCCAAAATTGTAAGGGAAACCCTACACACAATCTCATTCTCCTTGCACACTCTATGATGGTCCTATTCATCCTTTGCAACACACCATTTCCTTGTGGTGTTCCTGGAACTATCTTCTCTCTACGAATCCCATGGTATGAACAATAAACATCAAACTCCTTCTTGCAGTATTCACCTTCATTGTCTGATCTGAGACACTTCATCATTTTTCCTGTCTCATTCTCAACCAAATATTTCCATTTCTTAAAAGTATCAAAAACATCATATTTTTGTTGAATGCAATAAACCCAAGTTTTTCTAGTTGCATCATCAATAAAAGT
>JZKD02S1674995.1:17217-36950 GCA_000966675.3 Picea glauca
CATTCTCCATTAAGGGGGAGACTTGGAAATAATGGAGATGTTAGCTAGTTGTTAGCACCAGTAATAAGCGCGGGTTGTAAGCGCCAGTTAGAAGAGTCAGTTCTTAGTTAAGAGTTAGTTGTGTAGTTGTCTTTTGGTTTGCATGTAGCCGACTCGGGAGAGTCTTTTCCTATATAAGGATGTAATCCGTCTTCGTTTAATATCAAGAAGTGAGCGTAGCCTCACCGTATTGTTTGCGTGGTATATTTTATCTAAAATGACAGCTATGAGGGTGTTGATCCAGAATATCAAACTCCTCTTCGAAGGCTTGAACGTTATGTTGTAAAAGATTGCAGGAAAAACAAAGTCCAAAGGCATGCACCCAAATGCACCGATAAGTCCAACTATGTCTGACAAAAATGGTAGCATTGCTGCTATCAGAGTAGCCACGCTTACATATACTGAGCGTAACAACAGCCTTGGTATGAGATTTCGTAGAGAAAACCTTCCATTGCTCGCATCTCCCGATTTCCCTTCCAAAACTTCAAATGTAGGCTGTGAATATACCTGAAACATGGCCTCCCTTTACTTTCACATTGCCAAACATGGGTGAACATATCCTTTTTCTGTCATTGAATTTTGATTAAACATGTAAATTAATGGATAGAATATTATATACCAAGGCAACTGCAAATAATTGGAGGATAACGCAAATGTTGGCTATGAAAAGCAGCCAATTAGGAACAAGAGAGGGCTCTCCAGCAGGAGCTAAGTTGCTGAATATGTTGCCTGCTGACCCGTTGCCGAATGCCCAGTAGCCTGATACTGCCACCGAGAAAAATGTTGATACCACCACTGTGTAGCATATGCACAATCCTTTGAACATTTTGCCAGTAACAGGAGGGGATAGTGTTGCCTGCAAAACATTATATGCCAAAATCAGTGCCAAGCATTCAGAGTTATATACATAATACATGTTATCCCGTTGTAGGAACTGATAACATTGCTGCTTAGGTTCTCCTGCAACCAAGGAGATGCATTTATTCTAGATTAAAAGTTAAAAGGAGATGCATTCATTAATTTGTTGTAGTTATAATGAAGTGCTGAAATTTTCCATTAGTGCTGCAATTTTAAAAAGTAACCAAATAGGAACAAGAGAGGGCTCTCCAGTAGGAGCAAAGTTGTTGAATATGTTGCCTGCTGACTGGTGGCCAAAAACCCAGTAGCCCGATAATGCCACCGAGAAAAATGTTGATACCGCCACTGTGTAGCATATGCACGAGCCTTTGAACATTTTGCCAGAAACAGGAGGGGCTAGTGTTGCCTGCAAAACATTATATGTCTATGGAATCAGTGCGAAGCAGTCAGAGTTATATACATGGTGTCCCGTTGCAGAACTGATGTCTAACATTTCTGGTTAGCTTCTCCTGCAACCAAGGAGATGCATGCGATGCTTCATTGTGATCCAAGCTCCAATCATATTCTTATGAACCTGTTTGGCAGTCTAATAACAGAAGTTCCCCTAAGCCTGTACTCTGGCAGTGTGGGTATAGCCGAGGCCTTTAGAAGTGAAGTAAGCTGCTAAAACTCTCTTACTAAAAGTTTCATCTTAGTCACTGTCATAATTTTAAAATGCAACTATATAGATTTTATTAGTCAAATCTCTGGGTCTAAAACGATCTTGTCTCTCAAATCAGATTTTTCATACATCTATTTAATATCTGGTTTGACGATGATTTTAAAATTAGATTATTATTATTAAAAACAAAAACAAACAATAAAAAAATTAGATTATTATAATTAAAAACAATAACAAACAATATCGAAAATCCTAATAAATAGTGTATAAAAAATGAGTCTAACAAACATTATAACTTGCAGTTGAGCAGTTTGTTCAGGACCTGGATCTCTATTTTTTTTCAGTAGTTATATTTTAGTAGTTATATTTTACATTGTTTATATAGACAACTATATAAATTATTAAAAACAAAAACAAACCAAGGAAAACCCTATCTTGAGTCCTGAATCTGTTAGAGTAAATAGTGTATAAAAAATGAGTCTAGCAGGCCTGGATCTCTGGAATAATCCATTCCCATATGTGGTTGCAATAATTGCTATGGAATTGAAGACTCCAAAGACTTTGCTAGCATTGCTTCCGGTGAAAGAATAATCCTTTTCTGGATTCAGTTTTGAATGTCCTGTGGATAAAAGAAACCACCAAGTCATGTAGGAATATTTGATCATAAGGTGGCATATTTAACATGTGGCTCTCAGTTGCATTCTTATCTGAAACGAGTCATTGACAGCAAACCTGCATGAATAGATCCAGCAACCGCGCATAAGTTGTATACTAAGCACATGATCAAGGAAAGCAAGTTTATGTGGCGAAGTGAATGGAAAGATGGCATCTGGGATAAGAATAACATTACAATCCCGAATATGATGATGAATTCATAGAGCTTCATGGCTCCATTGGGATGATAAATCAAGTAAATGAACTGCAAATATTCACAACATATGCAAAACGGTTAGCAGTGAGTCTATTAATATTACAGATTCCTTTAGCTATGATTCAGAAAAATCTCTTTTATCTGGTTACTGCTTTGAAATCCATAAAGTCTGCAAATGCAAATGGCAGACTCAGGAGGGCCGGTGCTTCAATGGATGTAGTCAAATGGTAACCGGCATGTAACCAATTCCCTGCACAATAAACATAAACATGAATGGTTATTTAATGTTTTCAGCCATGGAGATATATACCCATAAAACTAGAAAGAGACCTTTGGATTCCAAGACAAATACAGCTCCTGCATCCAGATGATCCTTTGATCCCATATCACTATTGCAGTTTCTCAATCCCCCCGATTCTGCATCGCTTCCCATCGTCATAGTTTTATGTCAATCCACCCAGAATCGACTCTTGATCACTTCCCAGTCTCGGCACATTATCGTAGCTAATTGAGTTTTATCATGATTCTGTAGATTCCACCTACCTCCACCCTTATATGCCACTTGCCTTATAATATATGATATATATTAACTAAAAGATATTTTAGTTTAAAAAATTAATATATGACATATATTAACTAATATATGATATATATGAGTTTTTAGTTAATATATGATATATATTAACTAAAAATAATGTAATATACTTTTTCAATAACATTTTATTAAAGAAATTAAAAAAACTTTATTTATAATTGTATTTTTTATTTATCTTGTAAGTTTACTCAAATTTCAATGCAGGGACTTGTTGGATGTAAAATCAAATTCTATATCCAAAAGTATCCACTCCTCATACTTTTGATAAATCTACAATGAGAAGAAACATAATTTTTCATGTATTTTTAGAGTATGTAACTCTTGGTCTCTTAAAAGTAAGCCAAAAAAAACATGTTTTTTCATATATTTTGAGTTTATTTTATTGTGGGTTTATCAAAACTATGCATTAATTACCCTTAGGATTGACATCATCATTTTAAATCCTATTGGTCCTTTTAAAACTCATATATAACCCCAAACTTGTTATTTTGTTGCATGTCTCACTTGATGTTCATTTCATACGAGAGAAGACTTAGAATTATGAGAAACAAACATAGGTGAGGCTACGCTCACATTCTATATTATTGAATGAGGATTGATTACATCATTATATAGGAAACTACTCTACTTAGTCGGTTACATCAAACCACAAAAACCTAGAATCTACATTAAGTGAAGTAGAGTTCAACTATGCTACTAACTCTTGACTAATAGAGTTCTTCTACGTAACTATCTCTTGGAACTAACTCTTGCTCCATTATTTCCAAGTCTCCCCCTTAATGGAGAATGGATTGACTCCTACACCTAACATCTCCCTAAACAACTCAAACTTAATCTTTCCAAGAGGCTTAGTAAAAATATCAACAACATTTTCACTAGTATTACAATGCATAAGAGCTATTTAATTTGACTGCAACTTTTCTCTAACAAAATGAAACTGAGCATCAACATGCTTTGTCCTTGTAAGAAAAATCAGATTCTTCGCAAGATTGATTGAACTTTGATTATCACATTTGATCATTGTAGGTTCCTTTTGTTCTTTTCCAACATCTTGAAGAAGTCTTCTCAACCAAACAACTTCACAAGTTGCTACACAAAAGGCTTTATATTCTACTTCAGTAGAAGACAAAGATACACTAGGTTGTTTTTTACTGCTCCATGAAAAAACCCTAGATCCAATGCCAAACGCATATCCAGTGGTTGATCTTCGATTATCTGGATTTCCAGCCCAATCAGAATCTGAGTAACCTGTCAACTCAACATTAGATGCATCAGTATATTTAATACCATAATCAAGTGTTCCTTTCAAATACCTGGTTACCACCTTTGCTGCATTCCAATGGCTTTCATGAGGTTTTGCCATAAACTGACTTAACACACTTGCATAATATGCAATATCAGGTCTGGTTGTGGTGAGATAATTGAAACTACCCACCATCTGTCTATACATAGTGCCATTCACCTCCTTTGAACCATCATCACAAGAAAGTTTCACATTCTACTGCATGGGAACAATGAGAGATTTACACTGATCCATTTTAAATCTCTTAAGTACTTCTCTGACATACTTACTTTGACAAACAAAATTTTGTCATGCATTTCTCCAAACTTCAAGACCTAGGCAGTAGTGTAACTCACCAAGATATTTCATTTCAAAAGCTTGTGACAATTTCTCTGCATTTCTTGTAATTATCAAATCATAAACATATAAGGAAATCAATAATATATACCCCTACACATCAAATTTGGTATATAGATTTGGATCACTTTTTCTCCTCATAAAACCCTGTTAAGGAAAGAAAGAGCCTATCTTCTCATACCATGACCTAGGTGTCTGTTTTAGTCCATACAATGCTTTCTTTAACTTACACACTAAGTGTTCTTGCCCATGTTCCACAAAACCTTCAGGTTGAGTAAGGTAAACCTCCTCCTTTAACTCACCATTCAAAAATGTAGATTTAACATCTAATTGATGTAGCTTCCAATGATACTTTGTAGCTAAAGCAATTAACAATCTGATAGTATTCAATTTAGCTACTGGTGCAAATGTTTCAGCATAATCAATACCTTTTGTTTGTGAATACCCCTTTGCAACCAGTCTAGCCTTATATTTGTCTATACTACCATCTAATTTAAATTTGGGTTTGTATATCCATTTGTATCCAATGAGCTTCTTATGTTTAAGTAGTTCAATCAATTCAAGTATTATTTTTCATTATAGATTCATATTTTGCCTCCTTTGCATTTCGCCGCTTCATCAAAAATCATGGGTTCTATGACATTTGAAATGCTACTCATTAGGGCATAGTCTTTATACCTCTCAGGGAGTCGAACCTATCGTGAAGATATTCTCAACTCGTTATCTTCCTCCTCACTTTGTGAAGATCTGTCTTCGCCTCTAGGTGAATTGTGACTGCTTGAAGTGTCAATATCGTTGAGTCCTTCTTGTTAATGTTGTTGTCGTTGTGGTTGTGGTTGTGGCTGCTATTGTTGTGATGGTTGTTGTTGCTCTTCTTTAACTCCTTCATCAAGAAGTCTATGCCATTCCTCATGACTGTTGTTGTCATGATTTCCTTCTTCCTGCTCATGGAAAAGTACATCTCTACTAGCCAATACTTTGTGAGTAGAAGGATCAAACAATTTGTATGCTTTGAATTCAGAACATTACCGTATGAAAATACATTTAATGGATTTAACATCCAATTTCTTCCTATTCTCCTTTGGAATATGAGAAAAATTCTTACACCCAAATACTTTCAAATTATGAACTGTAGGTTTGGAACCATATAAGGCTTCGAAAGGAGTAACACTATCAAGATACCTTGTTGGACTTCTATTCTTTAAAAAAACTGCAATATTTATGGCTTCAACCCAAAATGCATTTGAGAGATTCTTTGGCATCAAAGGTATGGACACATCAATCATCATGATTTATTGTTATTAAAAAAAAGAATATGGTCAAAGGACTTTCCATGTTAAAGAATGAGAATGTTGCATGTGATGAATGTGCATTAGGAAATATGCACAGAGATAATCTATGTTGGAATAGTTGCAAAATTCAGTGCATGATGTGCTTTGTTGGTAACATCAAGTTTGTATAGGCCTCCTGCTCTGACTCCCATTGCAACAATTTTGAATTGGTCCAACAGATCCTTCACTATGCAATAATTTTTTAAGAATTCAACCTTCAAGTTCTTATATGTGATGGTGGAAACAAAGATCATTTTTTTCTTTATCCTTGGTACATACACAACATTCTGAATGTGACGAATAGTACCATTCAAAAATGTCATAAGAATGTCTCTGTATCCCTTGATCTGATGAGTGTGGTCATCTCCAAGATATATGCTGGCACCATTATGTGTTTCTTTAAAATTAGCATACCAATTCTTATTACAAGTCATATGTATTAATTCTCTAGAATCCACAAACCAGGCATCAATATCACTTGTTTCAATAGATAAAGTAGCATTAGACACAAACAACATAAGATCTTGTGAATCAAAATTCTGAGGTTCATCAATATAATCACTAGCAATAAACAATCTGAGATCATGATTTGAAGATTTTTCTACATAATGACCTAAATATGTTCTAGGTTTATTCCTAGCCTCATCACTCTTCTTCCTATGACAGTCTTTAACAACATGTCTAGGTCGACCACAATAAAAAAAACTCTTTGACTCATTCATGTTAGATTACATACCTTGATTCGGCCTTGGAGATTGTCTTCTCTGCGATGAACTATATCTCTGCCATGAACTACCTCATCTCCCTCTTTCTTCTGATCTCCCTCTCGCGGATCTCTTATTTGATAACAATGCCAAATCTTTATTCCAATGCTTCAGATTCCCATCCCTCTCTTCCTCTTGTAGCAAAATACCTGTTAGTTCTTCAAAAGTAGGAGGTTTCTCCCTTGTTGCGAGAACTATTATGAACATCTGATAATCTTCTAGCATACCATTTAAGGTAATAGTGACAAGATCAGTGTTGGAAACTATTTTCCCTATATTTCTTAGCTTGTCTTTCACCTATTTTAATATGACCCAAAAATGAACTGACGGATTCATTTCCATCCATCTTAATGCCTAGAAATTTAGTTTTCAGGAACAAAATGTGATTTGTGTTGCTAGTTTCATATAAAGCTTTAAGCGTTGTCCACGTTTCAACAGAAGTATTAGCTTCTCTAATATGTGGAATTATGCTATCTTTAACAGACATGCGCAACAATACATTTTCCTTGTTTTTGCGCTTATCCCAGTCTTGGATCTATGATGTTGTCGCATCTGGTTTCATTTCAGTTCCCTTTGCAATGGTCCAGACACCATAGCCTTCCATGAGCATTTGCATCTTGAATTTCCAGTTAATGAAATTCGAACCATCTAACTTGTTGTCTTCATTGAGGTAGGTCTCCACCAGAGGATTCACCATCTCTGCAAGTGTCTGCTCATTCGATCAGACAATAGATCCTTGTATCACCAAACACACTTCAATCCTGAAGGTGGTGAATCACCAAGAATATCAAACTTTCGTCAATTTTTAGTTCGTCGCTCTGCCTTCAAATTTTAGGTTGGCACTATATTTTTGCCAAGCTGTATCCAAGCTGCAGTCTTAGAAATATTGTTTTACAGTAGGACTAAGTTCATTTCTCTTCACATTATGTGGAGTGAGATTTGGAACTTTAAAAGTTAAAAGAACTTGTTTTCTATATTCTGTATAAAAGTATGAATAGTGATTTTCTAAATATTTAAAAAAAATCTTCTAAGTAATTTTCTCTACTAAACTTTTTAAACTAAAATAAAACTTAATCAATATAAGATAAGTAAAGTAAATTGTAATTAGAAATTTACAAATGTAATGCATTTTCTTCAATTATAATTTAAAAAATAAAATAAAATCTAATCATTACAAGTAAAATATTAAAATAGTCAATTGGTTTTAGTTGGAGTGATTTGTGTTGAGGGGTGTTTTCTTCCACTGGTTTACCTTGGGTATCATTCTCGAAATGAGGGGAAGTGCCCACTATGTTTTCCCTTTTGAAGCCTTCACCTTGGTCTTTCTCTTTATTGGTAACACCTTACCAGGCTTGGATGAGATGAGTTTTTCCTCTGAGTAATTGAGTCTTTCATGAATTATTTCCTCCCTTTTTTTTATTGGGTTTTCCCTTTCATTGGGGCTTGCACCCTGGTAGTACTTCCACTAGGCGACTACTAGACTTGGCTTCTTTCTTCCCTTATCTAAAATTTATGTATTGGATCTTCAAATGAGGGGAAGTGTCTAGTGGGTTTTTGTAATAAAACATTTTATCTTGTTCACATTCCTTACATAATTATATATCTTGTGTTGTAAATTTTAGATCCAGATAGATCAGAACGTTATTAGAGATAATCCATAATTTTTTTTTTTTTTTTTTTTTTTTCTGATTTTAGAAAATATGTGAACATTTATTCCATTGGATTCAATTTCACTCCACCATATTTATTGTTACACATTAATTATTCCTAACTTTTACAAAATTGTTTTTATTCTTCTTTACTGATAACTTTTAAAGAAACATTTTATACATTTCTAAAAAATGATTATTTCAAAAAAAATTAATGTTTATAATACACAAATGATATTCATTTAACACACATTGAAACATAAAGTGAAACATTATTTCAAAATGATCTTAAAGGTTTTGTGAATGTGATTACCAAAACCACTATAAATAAAGAAAAAACAATTAATAATATTAAAAACATAAAAAGATAAAAACTTCCACTGCATAGTTGAAAAAAATGAATATTTCAACTTTTGAAATTTAATCATATTGTACTGATGAATTATCTACTTTTTATATAACATAACATAGATATTTCCATTAATTTTCATATGTAGTTATGGGATTTCAAAAATATACATATTTATGTTTATATTAAATAAAGAGTTGAAAGTTTTTTTAATTATATATTTATTAAAAAAATAAATATGTTTTATCTTTATATTAAATAAAGACTTAATATTATGTGTTTTTTAATTATATATTTATTTAGGATATGTTTCATTATTTGTAATTCAAAACTTAAATACTAAAAGATGTAGTCTTACATTTTAAATATATGTATATACATTAATTATATATACATACATTTTATAATAATAAATATCATTTAATTCCAATTATAATTTATAAATTAAATATATTTACATATATTAATTATATATATATATATACTTTATAATAATAAATATCATTATATTTTAATTATAGTTTACAAAATTAATTTTTCTTTTCAAAAATGTAATATTTCAAATATTTGAAATATGTTATTTATTATTTTTTTTCCATAATTTTTTTTTTTCTTATATTCATTGAATATGTAGTATTTCATATATAAAATAGTATGTAGAACATAAATATTTTAGTTAAAAATGGCAGAACAACAATGACATAACCAGAACAATACCAGAATAATACCAAAATAACACCATAAATAACACCTTGCTTAATGATAGCAATGTTCACTTGCCTCTTCGAGGGGGAAACCTCCAACAGAGCTCTATTACAATAATATCCAAGAAAAAACTTCTCATACTCTCTACTCCTATTTATACTAAATCTGTCTATCCAAAAGAACAATCTAGAGGAAGATCCTTCTAGAAGCAGAAGCTTCTATTAGGTCTTCTTACATTTGAATTTTCTTCTTTATTGTTAGGCCTTATTAATATTGACCTTTATTACATGGAAATATATTATTCTACCTACTTGAGGGGTTAGGGAGATTAGGTCCCTAACATGTCCTCCCCCTTAAAAACAACTTTGTCCTCAAGGATTGAGATGAGGAAATTGTTGCAGAATGGTAATTGGTTCCCAAATGACATCTGTTGGAGTTGTATCTTTCCACTAGACTAACACTTCCTTAATGGTGCGTTGACGTAGACGACTCTCATGCTGGTCAAAAACTACTTGTGGTGGAAACGGCTCACTCCCGGTGGGCTATAACTGCTCCTCCCACTGAGCATCGAATAGTTCTGATGTCATTGAGGGTTCTAGAGCTACGCCTAGAACCGAGTAAACTCGATCGTCTCTCTACTAGTTTTTGTCTACCTCGCTCGTTAGTTGTTGAATTGTTAGGTAGGCTCCTCGGCCATTAATCCTGGAAGCAAGAGGCTCCAACTATTGGAAGGTAGGTCAGGTAGTCCTCGTTCAGGTAGGATAGTTTGGTTGAACTAATAAACTAAGAAGGATGGATGCCCCCAACAATGCTGAAGGATGGGCTATGATTCCCTTGGCCGAGAATAGATAATTGGCCCAGATGGCCAGAAATAGGAAACTATGTTGGAGGAGCAGGAATGGATAGAGATCTCGTTGGTCCTCTTCATTTCACTATCTCACTACTAGATTGAGTTCAACTAGTTTCTTTCGATCGGTGAGTTCTACTAGTTTATTTCCATCAGTCCTAAGTAGGAGCCCAGGATGGTAAGATTTCTCTTTCTCTGGGCTTTCCTTCCTTCCTTCTAAATGAACCTTCCTTCATCTTGCCTCCAACAGGGGTGAAGACATTCCTTCCAGTGTTCACTTCTAGGATGACACCTTCCAACAAGATAGATGTTCACTTCTCTCTAGGAAACCGAGTGAGGGTGAATGAAGCCCACAAGAAAGTTAGGTAGGACAAAAAGAACTTGCCATCTCACAGTAGGCCAACCAATCAAATCAATCTCTTTCCATATCACCCATGGTTAGAAGAGCATAGACTAGTTGGGAGGCAATACAATTATAAATTAGGAAGCATGCTCGACCTTCACTCAATCGTCAGAAAACATGCTTAGGTAGGAAGGAAGTTAGGGCTCAACAATATTCCATCTACTACTTTGGATCCTACCACACTCCTGGTCAACTATTAACTCTTTTGGTTGAACCTATTGAAGCCAATCTGAACTATAGAAGATACCATCATAGAAATATCTTGCCGATTGCATCCATCGATCAGGTTTACCCTTCTGGTTGAACAAACTAGATTTCTAGCTGTACTAAGCAATCAATGAATTCCTTTCGACTTTGTTTCCTGATCCCCTAGCATGCTCGCTAATTGAACCAGAGGAGCTTCGCACATTTGAATTTATTGAACTCCCTTCCAGTTCATTATCCTCATTAGGCTAGGGCTCCAACTAGAAATGAACATGCTAGGGGTTACCTCCTCTTTAGGCTAGGGAGTACAGGGGTCTCCTCATTAGGCTAGATTTCCCTACTTCCATCCCCCGGGAGTTACTTCCTTCTCTCCATCCCCCACCCATGGTACGATAGTTGATGTCGACTATCCCTAGATTAGTATAGGCCCTTCCTTCCTTAGGCAATAGGATAGGCTTTCTTTCCTTCCAGAGCTAGATGTTGTTTCCCACTCTAGTTGAACTCGTTATTTCCAACTAGTGGATCGATGGACATTGATTATTGTTTAGTTGGATAGGACCCTGTGACTAATGTAGTTTGGTCGGATAGACTAATGGGAAGGTTGTAATTGGATACTGCCTCCTTGAAATGAATTCAATTACTGAACTGTACAACTACTCTACCCACACCCCTAGGATGTTGGCTTCAATCCCGTCGACAGTTGAATCCTTCACTGTTGGAGCTAAGGTCAGAGCTAAGACAATAAAACAATCTCTCTATCCATCCACCCGAACTTTGTCTTGGGGTGCGCCCCCTTCCCTACCAACCAGCCAACATCATAACACATAAACAATTGCAGTTAGAAAGACAAAACTCATCACCTCACTTACGGTTGTTCGAGAACAAGGATGGAAGCTTAGCTCGTCGAAATGCAAGAACAAGGATGGAAGCCCAGGGAGGACTAGATTTTGGAAAAAAACCAATTCTGGATATGACGTTTCTCCCTAACCGAGATAACTAACTAACTTTTCCGGTTGAACCTGGAAAAGCATACCAGTAAACAAACCTTCTCTTCCCAAACTAAGAAACTAATTTGGATCCGGATGGTATGGATGGTCCTTGCCCTCACCCACGGTTGGATGAAACTATATTGGGGCACCGACCTCTCCTTTTTATATTGGCTAGGTCTAGGCCTATTCTCTATCCAGCCTAGTTTCATTCTCTTTTTCAGTGAAGGTTGCTTCCTTCAGTTCAGGCTGTCTATTACTCCTCCTTGTTGAACTATCCCTCGGTCCAGCTTCTTGCTTTCCTTCCTATCTTTCCCAAAACAATTCCAACTATTTCATTTTCCACTATCCCTAGGTCTCAGCATCCCACCCATCCAACTAAGCTAGACCTTAAGGCATCATGAATTGGCCATGGTTATAACTTCCCCTCCCTTCCTTCCCCGACGAGGAGCAATACAACATATGCTAGACACAGGGCACCGACCAAAGTAACTATAGTTGGGAAAGAAAGAAAGTTAGGTTTGGATGAAGGTAGTAACTGTTGGGTATGTGTTATATTCTTTGCATGTGTGTGTGTGGGCACATCAGATTCGAAAAATGCGTCTGTGTGTGTGTGGGAATTTTTCTCTATTTTTAGTGGTTTTCTAAATTAATCAAGGATTAAGGGATTAGGGTTTTGGTATCTACGAAATACCTAAAAACATTGTATATATATTGTGTGGTGAATAGTGAAATTTGAGATAATGAATATAAGAAAGGTTTTCCCGGTTGAGGGTTTCTGGTATAAATCTCTGTGTACTATGTGAATGAGCCATTGATTAATTTATGTTTTACTTAAGAATCTATATGCATTGCTTTACTTTGCAGGTTTAAAACTTACAATAACCCGGACAAGGAGCTACCCAGATGAGAATCTAACTGGAGCTAAGGTAGGAAGGACCCATACAACTATAAAGAGATTTAGGTAACACATAGAGAGAGGCAGCACAGGGTTCGAACCAGGAGGTGCTCCGGGGTGAAGTTCTTGTCCGGTGAAGTATGGAGTGTTATTGGATTAGTCACTAAGCAGGGAAAGTTACCCAACAGTGAAGGATGGAGAGCTAGTTAGAGGTTGCGGCATCTACTCCAACTGAATTGAATAGGGGGTGAGAAAGGGTGGTTGGTGAAGGAATCTACCGGTAGTTTATTAGTTTCCTACTGGAGGTGGGGGATGGAGGACCCCCAGGTGAGGATGAGAGGTAAGAAAGTAAGGTCAGAGTATCTAGTTCAATAAGTTGGTTGTTGTGGGAAGGGTTTAAACCGATAGCTAGAAAGAAATCCCTCCCACTCGGGGTTCAGGGATGGCCCAATAGGATAGTGAGGAGATCTTGTTGGTTAAGCCGGTTCAAGAATTTGGTTGTTCTCCCTAACTTACTTTGTTTCTTTCCGTAGTCATATCTTGAATCAATACGTTTTTCACCCAACTTCCTTTCACCATAACCCGACTTCTATCATGACCTCACTAATTGTAAGTTTGAATTAATTGCTTGAAAGCCACAGGTTCTAGAGATCCACTCTTCTCTAAGATAACTCATTCACTTGGGTAGTGCTTCTATTTAAGCCTCGTTGAAATAAGATTGGTCGTCACTTTAATTCCTTCGCGTTTAAAGCTAGAACGTTAAGTCTTGAAGAGATCATCACCTATAATCATCACCCTTCATGTAAGTGCATATCCTCATTATTCTTTCAAGAAAGTGCGTATATGTCTGATAGTGCTTCCTAAGCAGCTGGATTTTTCATGTCTCGTGAAAAACAGGTTCATCAGGTTGGGACTAGAGAAATCGATACCTTTTCTTATTGGGCCAATTACCTACCATTAAAGGTGAGAAATATTTGGGTAACACAAGGAGGAGGTCGGGTAAAAGATGGGGTAGGGCCCCGGTAAGTAAGGAAGGGTCATGTTTTCTTTTCAATCTTTCCTTTCTCATGAGATTCACAGGTTGGTTTCAAAGTGCTATTCTTCCCTTGTGTTCAAAGCTAGAACTTGAAGTCTTTAAAATATATATATGATCACCCTTTTCATAAGTGCACATCCTCCATCCTTTTAAGCAGAATCCCTTCGAAAGGCCAACACTCCTTCTTTTCTATTGCCTCGAAAGGAAGAAAGAGTTGGGTCCTCAGTCAGATTTAGGTGAGGACCAGAGAGACATACACATTTTATTACCGGTCTAACAAACTTGTAGGACCTTATTTGGTAAGAGATGGGGAAGTTGGGTAAGTAAGGGATCCTGTTTCATCTTCTTGCTTGCTCAGCTTGAAGGGGACTTTACACAATTACTCAAAAGATAAGCATCGCGTAATAGATAGTGTTGTAAGATCGCATTGTATTGATCAATGAGAAGACTGCACCATAAGATCGCATCATAATATTTCATCGTAGAATTTCATCGGTAGGAGGTAAGATTCATTAGATTGCATTGACAGGTAAGATTCCTTGGTATTAGCTTTGATTTATTGACATTCTATGATCAACATTCCGAGGATGAATTCCATATCTTTTCAATTTACTAAAACGTACAAGGATCATATTGATGGGATATAGAACCTAAAGAATTGTAGTAGGTAGCAATAAATACATGTTATAAAGGCAGGCAATTGAGGATGGTTTTCAAGATTGGTTACATTATCCTTCAACCCAATCTTTCCTTATGATTTTATTGGTTATGTTCTCTTTCAACCAAACCCTTAAGAGCAGGGTTGGTATTATTCCCCCCTAGGAGGGAAAACCGGGGTAATTCGATTAGAGATTCACCAACAAATAGAAGAATATGAACTCCTGATAGTGTGTAACCTTTAACTTGACCTCAAATTACTGAAATAGTGAGAAAGTGAAAGCAATCGGCCTTCATTAGCATTAGGCCAAGTTCATTAGTATGGGATTCTTTTTATTGGTACTTCATGGGAGCATGGGAAGATCATTTCCAGATATTTTCTTTCTTGAAAATCCAAAGCGTGAGTCAAAGAGCGTATGAGGAATCAAAGAGCGTATGGTGAGCCACAGGGTCTTCATCAAGGATGGAATGGAAATGGTGGTAGAACGTGTTAGAAGGGCAATTGATACAGTTTTCAACATTTTCTTAATCTCCCTTGCTCAACTTTCCTTCACTGAAGTGTAAGCATTCATGAGTGATAAAAACCGGTTGTATATTCCCTCCCTATATAGACTATTCTTCACATGGGTGGAGAGGAGGACTTGACAAAGATTTCTTTATTTATTGAGGTCGAGCATAAGCATAAGCATAATATTTTTTATCAAAACTTATGGATTGAGCTAGATCGGGGTAACACCTGTGGAGCTACAGTAAATAATGATAAATGTATGTTAAAAGGGAAATGGATACACTTTTGAAGATTGGGTATATCTGCTTCTTAAACCCAACCCTCATAACTTGAACTTTACTAGAGTAGGGCTAGTCTTATCATTCTTCCTAGGAGGGAAAGTTGGAGTAATTCTCCTAGAGATTTCACTAGTATAGAGAAATAAGATGAAATCTTGAGAGCACTTGATCTCTTTCTAACTTGATATTTTAACTGGTTCCACCTATCTGTGTACTCTTATGGTGATAAAGCAACAACCCTCCATTATTAGGCTAGTTTCTTTAGTATTGGATTATCTTGATCAATACTTCCTTCACTCTATTGGAACTAAATTGGATGACACTCACATATATTTTTTCTGTTTATTGAAAGCCTTATGTATTGGATGGATGAGTCAAAAGTTGAATGAAAGCAGTGATATAATATACTAAAAGGGAACACCATTGATACAATTTTTAAGATTAGTCAGATGCATTCCTGCCACCCGACCTTTCTCTTTTTCTTTTATTGGAAAAGATTGCACTACAACTTCCCCCCTAACTATGTGACCCTCCTATGAGGGGAAGTTGAGGTACTTTGTCTAGGGAAGGATACGTAAAATAGAGAAAGGTCAACAAATTTTTACAATACTTATTGGCTAGCTCGACTTGCTTATTTGGTTATAAAGATAAAGTAACCAACCTAAGTGAGTGGGTCAGGTTAATCGGCACTAACGTGATCAGAGCTTCATGGGGGAGCATGGGAGCATTGATAACTAAAATATCTCTTTTTTCTCTTTATGAAAGTACCAGAGCATTGTGATGATCGAGTCAGGATGGAAGTAGTGATAGAAAACGTCATAGAAGGGGTTATTGGAGCGGTTTTCAAAATTTGTAAGATACGCTTATTGAATCTGATCTACAATTTTCTCTTTTATGGAAAATCCTGAAAAGAATTGAGCTCTGGAAAGCATTGATCTACAACTTTCCTTAACTATAGCCTGGCCCCTAAATGACCTCCTCCTATGAGGGTTGGATTAATTTGATCATAGACATAGATTCGTAAAATAAAAGAAGGTTATCTTTTGAGAACTTTACCTCCTGGGAGATAGCCCCCGCCCCCCGAAGTAAGTTGGTTTTCTTTGGTTATGTTTTCTTTTATAAACAAATTATTATGAATTGAACTTGAATAGGACAGAGCTGGTTTCTATTCTCCCATAATGGGGAATTTAGCCTCAAGATTCACTAAATAAGATATAATAAGATAAGATATAAGAAGGTGAGCTCCTAATGGTACTTGACTTTTTGGAACTTGGACCTTCCTAAATTGGCTTTATCTACTCGGTTACTCTTACAGCGGGAAAGATACCAACAACCTTCATTAGGCCGACAGTTTTTTAGTATTATATTATATTGATCGGTACATCTTGGTACATGAGTACTTGGTAGCAAGGGAGGATGGTTTTCGTAAAACTTTTCTTTATTCTTCGAGAAGCTAGAGTGTGAGTCATAGGGCACTTTGAAATGGTATACTGTAAGTGATGATAAAACGTGTTAACTTAGCCATTGATGTGGTTTTCAACATTCACCTAAGTTTCTTTTTGTGTATATTCATGTTTAGTTTTCACTAAAGTGTGAGCATTCTTGAACGTAAGAAATAAGGGGTAAGATTTAGCTGCACCCATCTATGGAGACTTGTTATCAAGGAAAATGAGAAGGTTTTTGACATGTGCCTAAGCTCTATTACTAAGTCTTCATGTAAGCATGAGAATTCATGAGAAGATAAGATTTGATTGCACTCACCTATGGAGACTAGCTGGAGACTAGCCGTTAGATAGAAAAATCTATGAATTCTTCTTGATCGACTGCCCCACCTCATTACCTTCCATCCCCTAACTTTCATTCGAATGTCGACCCAACAACCTCGTAGTAATATATACATATAGATCATATACCCAATAAGAAAGGAAGACATTACAACAACCATCATAAGGAATGTCTTTGCTGGAAGCTATACTCAGTGCCAAGTAGTCAATCATCATCAGTGGTCATTAGACTACTTGCTTTCCGTCTTAGCTTTAGGTTCCATGGACATTAGTCGGGACTATTAGCCATAGTAAGTTCAATGTAATATCTTTGTCTTAATTTGTAGTAAGGTACCCTTTCTTTATGAAAGAGATGAATATTCAGTGTGAGGTGCACCCATAGAGAAATAACTATAAGATGTCCCCGGGTTCTTAGCTTTCCCAGTATATGTCGCCAAAGGGTTTTGGATGTGAAGGTGGATCGACAGAGGTATATTACATTTGTTTCTTGTCGGGATCAGTATAGGTGTTGTATCAAAGGTAGATCAATAAAGAGATTTTGAATGTGTCACTAGTCTATTTGTTGTTGGTCAGGATCACTCGACAGAGGTGGTGTCTGCAAAGGTGGATCAATAGAGCGAGGTTTATAACAGATTTTTTATTTANCTTTCACTCAATGACACAGAAACAAAACAAGAGGAGAGGAGGTCCTTCATAACCTGCGCTTAAAAAAGCACAAGTCAGCAAGAAAGAAAGAGACATACCTTCCAGTCACATTAAGAACCTAGCTAGCAGCTTCAGAGCCCCCCCGCAAAACAAACATAATAACACTCGCCAAGAAGGGGAGGTGGGTTTAGATATGGATTCGATTTTGATGTTCAATGCTTATTGGCATTGGCAAGGGAAACTACAGATATGGAAACTACGACAGCTACAATGGGTACAGATATGGCTGCGGATACGGATAACGGATACAAAAACTACTACAACACATGCCGACAACAACAACCCTACTTGTAGGGATGTCCCCCATTACCCCCATGAAGAACCACGACAAAAATACATGCATTTTGGGCTCCTTCATACCCTATCTTTCACAAACTATCGAAAAAGGAAACATGTTTGCTTCCAACTAATTTAAAAAACCTACTCAGTCGTGGAGCGGAGCCACTCTCCTAAGGTATGAGGGGGAGGGGCGAAGCTGCTCTCCCGACCAAAGAAGGGAGAGGTATGAGGTTACGTTAAGTATCTCGCCCAAGGGTAGGAGGGTGAGGGTTTTTGTTATTTGAAATGTTACTTTGGAGTGTCCAAGGAAAATAATTATTATAATCAAACTAGATTTTCCTCTCTATAAACTATCTCCTTTTAGAACGTTTATCTAGGATAAACAATATTTTTCCAAGCATTGATTCCAATCAAACATAGTCCTTGCCTTACGAACTCAAGAAACAGAGCTCACATTACTGGGGGTGGGCAGGAAAAAGGAAGGAAAATAAAAAAACATATCGTGTTAGGTGGGTCACCAATGATTAGGAGTCTTTGTTTGATTATGATTTATGGATTGTTTCCTTTGGGCATTCTTGAGTGGGCAGTGTTAAAATACTATAGCATTAGAATCCTGTCCATCCCTAGTTGATCAGGGTGCAGTGAGTAGGCAACACCTACCAAGTTATAGCTTCAGGTTCCTTAAATAATAACGAAATAAGTGAAACCTGATATGAGCAAGGCGAGGGGAAACTATAGTGCACTTACTTATAGAGTCAAACGAATTTAAGGTATAAATTGAGGTACGCAAAGGGAAAGGGAACGATCGGTCAATAGATGTAGTGGAAGGAAAGCTCGACTGGCTTGCCATTGTTGTTCAGTGTGTTTAACAATTTGTTAAGGCAACCAAAATTGCGCGGTGAATAAATAATCGATTGGTTCCTCGACTTGTTGGGTAGGCTTTTATGAATCCTAAGATAACAGTTGATTCCACGAATCAAACGATGTGGACTTAGCTGCAAACCATTCCTAGGCTTAGACCAAGTTTGCAGGTGGTGTTTCCTTGGCGACTAGTTTAGGTGAAACCCTTGAATGAAAGGCCTTTCATGGGACCTGTAGGAGTCAATGTGCGTTTGTGCCAGACTTGGGGCGAATATGTTTAGGGTGTTATGCTTTCTCTCTATGTACTTACTTATCTCCCTGGCTAGTGACTGATGTTAGACGGGCTTCTAAGTTGTCCTGCTTTAATAGAGACACGAGTTCTTATTTAATTATACTCTTAATCTACGATGTCAAGTGCAATAAGGAGGTTTCCCTCTTTCTTATATATCTAGATATTTAAGTATTCCATTGAGGCAGTACTTTTGAGGGGAAGAAATCAAATGTTTTTGGGTAACTAGAGAGATAAGAAAGAGAAGACACAACTCTCTCAAAGTCCATCACAATTCGTCGCACTTCCTTGACAACCACCTCCATAGAGTTATCAATTCTACTATCACACCTTGCTTCCTTCCGATTAGGCCCCTACCCCCTCATAGAGAAGTTGTTCCTCTCTCGTTGCTCGAGTCACTTAACATACCTCTCCTAATGCCCTGCTACTTTATATATGTAATTACGCCACATCATATCAAAATAGCCTTGAGCAATATGCCCACCCCCAAAGTGGATTCCATAGTAATCTATATAGGTATGATTACCCTACCTGAGC
>JZKD02S1674995.1:56601-67570 GCA_000966675.3 Picea glauca
AGGATAAATGTTGTGTCTATTGTGGATGTGTATTTCTCAGTGATCTTGTTCTTATTATGCTCTTATCTTATGAAATGCAAAGAACTATAATATCAGCATAAAACATTAACACTTTACTTGGGTGGATCAATGATATTGATGGTTGAAGCCTCTTCTCTTAGCTCCCTTTTGATGACCCTGACGTATTGTAGGAGTCATAATACCTTCTTGATCTTGCTAGAGGTCTCTTCATGGTCGTCTTGAATTTGTTGGTTGGTTGCTTTCAACTGCTCATTTTCCTTTTTGATATATCTATCCAAGAGTTGATATTCCTTTACTTCCTATTGCAGTTCCTGATTTTGTTTTTGTAATTCCCCAATCCTTTTCTTCATTTGTTCTCTTGTCAAGTTCTTTGTTGATTCTACCATTGCTGGCTAGGTGCACTCCCTGTCCTCGACTTCCTCCCTCATCCCACATAGAGTAATAGTGGCTTTCTCTTCAGTCAGACTAGGGATGTCATTTGAATTGGTAGATCCTCAGAAGGGGAGGTAAGGTCGATTGGATCTTCCTGTGTATGAGGACTAACTATTGTTTTTCCCTTCTTTGCCATTCTCCTTGTAGTTCTTTTACAAGGAGGTACTGTATCAGGAATGCTTGCAGACTTCCTTTTCTTCCTCTCTAATTGTGAAATGGTGATAGGGGGTTGTGCCACAGACTGTTTACTCTTAGTTTATGAGCTATGCTTCCTTTTATTTATCATTTTTTGATGGTCCTCTTTCTCAACTGCCACCGTGGAAGTCTCCTCAACTACTTTGTTTTTACCTTTTAATTCAGATCTTTTAGAAGTCTTGTTGATTGTGGAGGAGGACCCTGCCTTTTCATGTTGGCTCACTGCCCTAGATGATGGTGGAGTTGTTTTATCCCTTTTTCTCTTTTTCTCTTGGGGTTGTTTACTTTTCTTTGGACTATGTTGGGTTTCCTCCACAGATTTGTTTCCTGTGGGAAGGTGTTGTGTGATAAGGGTTTTCCAACTAATCCTCTATTTCCTAAGCTCATGAAAAACTAGCATTTTAATGAAACCTTGATGGTAGATGCTAGTATTTTCTATTTTGGAGATGGATTTAACACCCCTTACCATTTTATTCAAACTCATCCATAGAAAATAGGGAAAATCAATTTTAGGGCCTCCTTCAAAATGCAATAGGAGCCTAAGGTGATAAATAAAAGTCACGGCATACCTACCTTCACAGGTGACAAATCGTTGAAGATTGGTAATCATTAGATGGTATTCTTCTTTGATGTAATTTCTAGGGATCCCTTTCTTCCAGTCGGGATGTTGATGATCTGCCTTCAAGAATTGTTGGCACATCTCTTCGTTAATTCCCACACCTTTGAAGTATTTAGCTCCTCTGCTAGGCAGTCTCGTAACCTCCCTTACTGTTGCTTCATTAATTATCAGTTGTAGATTTCCTATACGTGTCGTCTCTCCATCATATCCTTGTATAAATTCATGAGATATCTTCTCATTCCATCCTGTAAACTTTTCCAAAAAAGGTATCCACCCCAATCTAGCATATTTTTCTTCACATAATTGGTATTCCTCGGTTTCCCTATAAATTTGGAAAACCGGCTCGTGTCTCGTAACAACCATTGTTATAAGTTGAGAAAAGGGTTGGGTTGTAGCACAAGGGTGTAGTGAATTGATGGAGGGTTTGGTACCAGAAAGGAGCAGGCTTGGAACTAGAGGGAAGCTCACGACAAGGGGAAGTATGGTGATGGTGTTGTGAATGGTAAGTTTGAGTGAGGGTGTTGTAAGGAAAAATTATGACCAAAAGAAGCTTATCTAGATGGATTCTCCACCAGATAAGCTATTTAATTTCTACTCGTTACTGTAATGATGAGGATAAGATGTCGGGTATCAGGGAATCATTTTAGAATAGGTGATTGGATGTTCGGGTGGTGAAAGTAATGTTGGATCGTGGTTCATGGTATAAGATAGGTTCGTGAATTTGCTTGAAGACGAAATATATTTGTGGGTTATCATTGTTATGCATGCTTCATATTTTGAAATGATTTTTGCCTTTAACCATGTTCGAGAGCTATGAGAGGGTTAATTAGGTTTAGTCATATAGGTATGAGGGATAGGTGCATGGGTTTAATACTAAGGTTGTAGGATCTAGTATAGCTTTTCATATTTATTGTAGTTTTATGAGCATAGGAAAGTAAATACCATTTTACCTTTGCTTTCACCTTTGTATGATCGATGCCCATAGTATGTATGACTGCTTGTAAATTATCAAAATTCATCCTTTTAGACTGAAGCTTCTTGAAAACTTGGTACGGGAATGTCCTGTACTTTTGATGTGCGTGTCATCTTTTGTATTTGGTTCTGCAGAGTGATCATGTAAGTCTGGAAAAGAGTTCTGAAGGGGCTCTTTGACCGTCCCCCATGCCGAAGATGTTGTATCTCTGTAGGAAAGAAGATTCAATCAATTTATATCATAATGGAGAAGGATGATAAAAAGAAACCAATCATAGCTTATCACTTATCATATGATCTCATGCCAGAAAATGAAATTGCCCTTATTTTAATAGAGTATTGACAGAGGTAGCATTCAATAGTGAAACAGGGGAATACATATATGTTTTCATCTCATGCCAAAAAAATGAAATTGCCCTTCTTTTAATAGAGTATTGACAGAGGTAGCATTCAACAGTGAAACAGGGGAATACATATATGTTTGCTAGAAGAACAGATCTCACCTAACTTGCTTCAAAGATTTACTATCATTGGTTGTTATAGATAAATTTCACAATATGAGTAGATTAGGCTCCCTAGTTAGGGCTCCACTCTTAAGAAGTTTCCTTCGTAGATAGTGTAGGCTTGAGATGTCAGACCGGTAAGTTGACTTAGGGTGATTTTCAAATGGACATTTTGCTTGGAGAATTATATTGTTGATTCATCTGGAATTTTGTATCTCATGAAAGTCAATAATGACCTTTACTCTTTTTGTTTTAGATGGAAAAAAGTGGATTTTTCAATCATACAAGTATAGATGAGACATGTTTCAACCAGAACCCACTGCCAGCAAGCCTGTTCAGTACTCTGGTGGGGTAGTTGTGATAATTAGTGAGAGGTGCCTTCCCCAGGTGGAATGCCCCATTGCCAATAGGCATGTTCAGTACCCTGATGGGTTTGCCTAGTCATACCATAGACCGATACCCGCTGCCAACAGACCTATTCAGTATCCTGGTAGGTTAGTCTCTTAAACCCTTTTTCCATCAGAAGATTCTTGTCCATAGTCACCTATTTTGGTTTGTATTAAAGAGTGCTTTACACAGTGATAGGGGAGGCTCATCTAAAAACCTTTTTATAGGGTGGGATGGTATTGGGTTGGAAGGCATATACTCTTCTTTTGTATTTCTTTTAAATATTTGTCTGAAGGAAAAATAAACTTTTATGCACATTATTTCTTTAGAGTGATCCAGATGTATAATTTTGTCTGAAGGTGTCCATAAGAGAATGACCTAAAGTTTCCTTGGGATACTGGTACACCCTCTGCCATAAAAATTTTGGTAGTGTGCCCATGGTAGAGAGTGTTCTTATACTCATATGTTACTCTTTAATAAGGTAATCCAATGAATACTATTGAAATCTAGTTAGGGTGAGATAATTGCTTATAGGCTAATATATTTTTCCTTTAAATCATGTTGAATACTGGGTAAAGGCAACTTCTAGTCTTTAGAGTGGATTATGGTTCTTTGAGAAATCATAGGTAAAGATTGTGTCCCTCTTTTTAGTTTGTTTTTAAGCAACAGAACCAAAAGAAATTAAAGTTCTTCTCAGAAACAAAACCAAAAGAAATTGAAATACTTCTTAGCAACATAACCAAAAGAAATTGAAATACTTCTCAGCAACAGAACCAAAAGAAATTAAAATACTTCCCTTTTAGTTTTCGACAGAAGGGATGCCATTTGATAGTGCTTTTGGCTTCGTGGTTCCGTCTTAAGTGGTTGTTGCATGGCTTCATACTTTAGGTTAATTGACATAAAATTTTAAAATATGCTTTGTCAATATGTCTTGATAGTACTATAGAAGGACAAACTATGGTACTAGACTGGTACCAGACTGGTACTGGACCAGAATAAGATTTCTGGTACCGAAACATAACAGAATATTGTTGATGCCTACAACTGATATTTAGCAAATTCATGAAGGATCAAAATAGATTATTAAAAATTTGCTTACGAAAGAAAATAAAATTTGCGAAAGTAAAACAAAAGGAGGTAAGGGTCTTTTGTTACCTTCAGCTTATTAACAAAATTCGATCCACACCTATGTAAAAGTTTCAAATAAACCAATCAATCAATGTGGGTCAGTAGGAAGATCTCCTTCCTTACTGATCATCTGCATGTCTGGATTCTGTAGTATACGAGTCAAGAATTCTTCTTTTGACAAAGGCTTGTTGTAAACTCGCAATCAGTGACCATTCACAAGTAGTGGTGTCTGTTATTCATCAATTGTCTTTATCCTGATTGAACCATTATCATAGATAGTGTCAATTTCGTAAGGTCCCATCCAATGGGTGGTTAACTTACCTTTGAATTTCTTGAATCTACTGTCATACAATAGGGCCCAATCTCCTTGTTGACATTTTTTCCTTTTGAGATACTTGTCATGCCATTTTGTTCTATGTTCTTGAATGAGGGTAGTCCTTTGAAATGCTTCCTGCCTGGTTTCATCCAACTCATTAAGCTGTAAGAGTCTTTATTGTTGGGCTTCATCCAAGTTCATGCCAACTTGTACTGCAGTCCTGAAGGTTTTGATCTGAAATTCTATGGGAAGAAGCACCTACTTCCCATACACTAACTCATAGGGTGTATGCCCCATTGTATTCCTCCAGGTGATTATATAGGCCCATAAGGCTTCTAATAATCTGCCAGCCCAATCCTTATGGTGCACCTGTATTTTTTTGGTAAGGATGGACTCAATAACTTTGTTGGTGGATTCTACTTGTCCATTTGCTTGTGGATGATAGGGTGTAGATTCCTATGTTTGATTTGGTACTATTCTGTAACAGCTTTGACTAGATGAGAGGTAAATTAGGTTCCTTGATCAGTGACAATTTCTCGTGGTACACCAAATCTAGTAAAGATATCATTAAAAAGGAAATCTACCATTGATTGTTCACTGGCAGCCAGTAAAGCCTTTGCTTCAACCCATTTAGTCACATAGTCGGTGCATACAAGTATATACTTTTTCTTTTTAGATGCAGGGTTAATGGGCCCTACAAAATCTAATGCCCGTTTCTTGAATGGTTCAATGACTACTTGGGCTCGAAGGGGCATTTGGTCTCATGCAGTAGGCTTACCCATTCGTTGACATTCATCACAATTGGATACATAGGTTTTAGCATCTTTGAAAATATGAGGCCAGTAGTAACCTGATTGCAGAACTTTGTAAGCAGTCCTTTTGTCTGTGAATTGTCCTCCATAAGGGCCATCATGGAAGGCTTGTAAAATATCATGAATTTCATCTTCCCTTACACATGTCCTGATCACCAAATCTGGTCATGTTTTGTAGAGGCAATCATCGTGCCACATGTAGTTTTCACTTAGTTGAATTACTTTCTATTTTTCTCTAGGAGACAATTTCTAAGGCATCTTCCCTATCACAAGATAGTTAGCGACATATGCATACCACAGAGTGAATGTAGAAATAGAAAATAAATTTTCATTAGGAAAGGTATCTTCTACTGGTGCATTATCTCCCAGATGAATCATTCTAGATAAGAAATCAACCACAAGATTATATTTGCCAGGTCTGTCAATAATATTGATATTAAACTCTTGTAATAATAAAATCCATCTTGTAACTCTAGGATTTGTTACAGGTTTTTTCATTAAGAATCAGATGGATGAATGATCAGTGTGTACAAAAGATTGATATCCAGTAATATAGTGTCTAAATTTATTGATAGCATGGACTACGGCTAGCAATTCCTTTTTTGTGACCGTATAATTAACTTCAGCTGGAGACATTTTTTTACTGACGAAATAAATAACATAGGGCATTTGATTTTCTCTTTGTCCAAGGACTGCCCCAAGGGTTGTATCTGAGGCATCAGTACAAATATGAAAAGGAAGGAACCAATTTGGTCCTCTTAATACAGGGGTAGTTGACAATTTATGTTTTAGAATTTCAAAAGATATTTGGCATTCATCATCCCACTTAAATTAAACTTCTTTGGATAATAATTTAAATAAAGGGGTATCTAGGCTAGTAAAATTTGGAATGAATCTTCTATAGTAGCCAACATGTCCTAAAAAGATGCGGACTTCCTTTTGTGAGGAAGGTATTCTGATTTGTGTGATGATATAAATCTTTGTCGGATCAACTCTCATGCTAGAATGGGAAATGTGATGTCCCAAAACAATACCTTCAGTGAGCATCATTTTTTATTTTTCATTACTTAAGGAAAGGTTAGTTTCCTTACACCTAATCAAAAAAATTTCTAAACTGGCCAATGCTTCCTGGAAGTCTTGTCCATGGACTTTGAAGTCATCCATGTAGACTTCCACACAATCATTGGTCAAGTCAGAGAAAATGGCTAGGACATATCTTTGAAAAGTGGCTGGGGCATTGCAAAGTCCGAAAGGGAGCACCCTATAAGCATATGTGCCCCAAGGGCAGGTGAAAGTGGTCTTTTCCTGGTCTTCGGGTGCTATTTGTATCTAGTTGTAACCACTAAACCCATCCAAGAATGAAAAATACTTCTTTCCGGATAGGGTATCCAACACCTAATCAATAAATGGTAAGGGAAAGTAATCTATATGGGTGGCTTTGTTTAACTCCCGGAAGTCTAAACATATCCTCCACTTACCATTTTTCTTGGGAACTATGATAAGTGGAGATACCCATTGGCTATTTGAAATGGGGTATATGAGATTGGCTCGGAGGAGTTTTTGCAATTCCTCTTTTACAATATCTTTAAGGGTCGGATTCATCCTTTTCTAAGGCTGTCTGACTGGTCTGATTTGGTCATTGGTGTAGATATGATGTGTGCATGTGTCAGGGTTAATGCCTTTCATGTCTGCATAATCCCATACAAAGGCATCAAATTGTCTTTGGAGCATTTCAATCACTTGTGTCTTTTGTCCTGGTTCCAAACTAAAGTTGATATACAAAGGTTTTCCTGGGAAAATCTCAACAAGTTTAGTGGTTTCTTCCTTATCTAAGGAGGCTGGTGACAAAGTGTATAATTGAGTGATATTAGGGTGCCAAGTTTGTTGAAATTCAGAACTAAAAATATGTGACAATTCTGCAAAAGACCTTGGATATTCAATGCAATTTGTGTCAGCCAAAAATAAGCTTAAGACTTGTTCATCTGTTTGTTCTTGTATTCCTTTTATCTGTTCAAGTGTTAACAAAGATCTGATGCAATATTCCTCTCCATAAGGGTTTTCTAACCAAATAGGTATTTCCTGTGCCGGTTGGGCAGGCGGGAAGAGAAAAAGTTTTTGGCTATGTGTGCCATTGGATATAGTCATCTCACCAAACCGACAACTAATAAAGGCATCTGCTGTGGCCAGCCAAGGGTGGCCAAGAACCATAGGGTGTCTTTGTTTGGAGGATGATTTAGAATAGATGACTAAAAAGTCTACTAGATATTCCCAAGAAGCTAGTGTGACTGTGACATCATCTAGACTCCCTGCAGGGCTAATAACTGACTTATCTGCCAACTCGATCATGGTTTGGGTTGGTCTTAGCTGATTGACTTGGAGCTTCTGCATAGTGTCAAAAGGCATTACATTAATAGCTTCACCCAAATCAATGAGTGTGTTTGGTAGAGAAATGCCATTAATTTCAATAGTGACAACTGGGTTTCCAGGATCATTATATTTGTATGGCATTTCAGAAATGAATTCAGATAATTATCCCACTACTTGAACAAGAGGAGGTTCCTTCTTCTTCCTTCCTAGTTTCTTAATGCAAAGATCCCTTATAATTTGGTGTAAATAGGGATATCCTTAATATCTTGTAGCAGAGGTATTTTTATGCACACATTTCGTAATTCATCTTCTATATCTCTGTGCAAGGGTGGGTCAGGTTTCTTCACTAACAGTCTTTCGGGGTAAGGTGGAAGATTAATTTGTTGGGGTACTCATACAAACTAAGAAGTGTGTGGGATAGGCGGAGAGGCCTCTTCTTCTACATAGGTGGTTTGAATGTTTTCTTCCTCAGAATGATTATCATTTTCTTCTTGAATTATTACTGTAGGATTTGATTGGTTTACAACTTTCCCTGATCATAGTTGAATTTCATAGGTGGGAAAGGTTTGAACTTTTGTATTTTTTACAGGGTGGGTGGGTCGATTATTGGGGTTAGGGACTGGCTGGGCAGGGATTGTTGTTGGTCTCAGAGGATTGTGAGCAGCTTGGTTTTGTGGTTGTTGATTGGGATTTATAGATACTTGTTGCTATTGATTAGGATTCAAGGGGGTTGTAAATTATTGTTGTATAGGAGGTGGGAGTAAAGCTTGCATCTGTGGTGGGTTGAATCCAGGTAGTAATTGGGAAATGTTTGTAGGGTACTGTGGATATGTAGGGTAAGAGGGATTTCCATACATAGGTCCCCTCCAACCTTTTTGCCAAGGCTGAGTTTGCTAAGGTGTCCATTGTGGATAAGTCATTGGGGAACGACCCCATTGTTGTTGTTGATATTGTGTATTAGGATCATAAAATGTATTGGGATTTTGGGCTCTCCAAGGTCTTCTAGAAGGGTATGATTGTTCTTGTGAGGCTCCTCCTCCCCTATACATGGCTTGTAATTCAAGCAAGGTTGGACACTCAGATGTGGGGTGTTCTAGTGTACACAGACTGCAAATTTCTATGACATTTAATCGGAATTCTTTCTTGTTGTTGTGCTTCTTTCGGCATCTATGACAAAATATTGCTAAAGCATCTTTTTCTTGTTTCTTTTTCAGTTTCAGAGTATCTAATTGGTTACTTAATGTGCTCAAGATATCTGTTTTAAAGTTCTCCAATAAGTTTCCTAACTCAGTTCTGGTGATAGTCCCTGAAGTTTGTTTTGTATTTCTGCTAAAAGGATCTCTTGGTCCTTTTCCTATTTTAGCTTGTCCTCTTGAGTATCTCCTACAGTAATCTGCAATTTCTGAAAAAGTTTTTTGGTGTACATCTCCTGAACTCAATAAGTTTAAAACTTCTATGCAATCATCCCTAAGACCTTTCAAGAATACAGTTCTTACTACAGTTGGGTCTGAGGTGAATAGCTTTGACTTTTGATAGTTGTATAAGAACCTTTCTAAGTATTCTTTAGGACTTTCATATTCTGTTTGATGCATTTTAAAAATGTCGTTTTTAACATTATCCTTATAATAGTCTTCGTATTTTCATAAAAATGTGTCTTTCATTTGATCCCAAGAAATAATTGTATTTTCTCCTAAGCTCATGAACCATCTTAAGGCTAAATCTTTCATTGTAGCAGGAAAAATCTTAAGTTTCTAGGCATCGTTTGAGTAATTATAGCTTCTACATAATATGTCAAACTCAAATAAAAATAAATCTAGATCTTCAGTTGACATACCTCTGAAAGTAGGTAACAATGATAGTGGGATATTCTTCATGCTGACATTTCTGAAAATATCCAAGATTGGAAACCCAAAGGTCTCAGTCTCTGTAGCTGCATTTCCTTCTTCTTCTGCCATTCTATTGATGGATGGTTCAGAAACTGGATTTTCTGTGTCTCCTAAATATTCAGCAGACTCACATTTTGCCTGTCCCAATACTGATTCTTCCATTTTAGGTTCTCCTTCTGGAGCCTCACAGGCTCCCCTTGAATTTTCTGTTGGTGGAATTTTTCCTGCACAGTGTCAGTTGGATTAGTGGGGGGGGTTGTTTTTGAATCTTTGGAGCTTACAAATGTACCCTTGTTATCTCTATATCTATGCATAAAATGGAAATTTGATTCTTTAGCTGAATTGAAATCCTAATTCTATCTAGAACGTAAGAAGGCAACCTGGCTTCGGAGAACCCCACTCTAGTGGTCGTGTGGCTCTTCACTCACGTCTTAAATGTTTTATCCTCCTCCCTCAAGAATCCTTTTGAAACATTAAAATTTATGCAAACAATCTAAGATAAAAAATTCTTCCTACCGTTTGCAACTCCCCGGCAACGACGCCAAAATGTTGTGCTACTTATATCTCTAATATAATGCACTCATTAATTATCAATCCAGAATTTGTAATAAACAGAGTTACAAGACACCAATAAGAAAGGTAATTCCTAATGTCATGAGTATAGAATCAAACTAGATTATGTATGCTAGAAACAAATCAAGATAGCAAACTACAGTGCACTTTGGTTGTCTTTCACAGAGAGGCTATCTATTCCATTATGGCACATGCAAGTATGAGATGGAATTCGTTTGATAGATCAACTTTGATATCTGACCCAGGAAACTAATTATGCAATCCACACTTTCTGAAAGGAAATCACACATCAATCAGCATAGCATGAGTAGTTCAACAGTCAATATGTTGGTTCTGTTGTGGTTCACAATGAACTTCACTAGTTCTTCTCCAAGTAGTTTTGACTATTGCTGCCAACAACTATGATCACTCAAGGAAATCAAATTCATGAGAACAGAAAATAGAGCATATGCAAAAACAGAGCAACTAAAGATCTAAGAAATTATAGAAAGGAAATCTTAATCTAAGCTACACTGCTATCATCTAACAGAGTTAGAACTTTAACTAATTCAATGTTTATACTATTGAAAACAAACACTGGTGCTAATCTATGAAGAGGTTGACCTTTGTTGGGTGGTGGGCCCTTGCCGCTTCAACATGTCAACTACTGAAGTCTACAGGAAGCTTGCTTCTAATGCACACATTACTCTCACTCACACTTCAACACATAAAATCAAAACTCTCTTTAACAACTCAACTCATTCTCAATCATAGATAAT